>JXXA01007312.1:0-22321 GCA_000956255.1 Anopheles punctulatus
GGGGATGGCAGTTGGCGGGGTATGCAGGAGAAACATACATGCGTACTGCTTGTACGAACATGCTGCCATACACAGGCATACATGCTGCAAACATGCGTCCCAACCTGTCTACAACCCGCTGCTGCAGGCACGCTACCCTCATATGGCGCGCCTGTATCTGTGTGTGTGTGAGTGTGTGTGTCTCCTCAGCGAAACTCCTCACTTAGTAACGAAATAAATTAATTCATGTACGAAACGCGCAACACAAACAATCGCTCCATCTCACTCCCGCGTCCCGTATCTTTGTTGTTGCCTTCCCCACCCTCCAGCATTCGGCAGCATCCCACTATCCGACCCGCTCTATGTTCAGTGCTCGATATAATGTAAAAAAAAAGAAGAAGAAAAAAAAAGAAAAGAAAAGCAATCCAAGGCCTGTACGATAAAGCGAGCGGTACGGGACAGGGACGGCAACAGCAGGCACAACGCGAGCGGGCGGGAGGCAGCGGCGAGGCAGCTCTCTTCGAACTAACAACTCGAAGGGAACTAACTCAAACCGAAAGTGAAATATCAAATAATCAACTTGAAAAACGGGAAAAGATAACACAATACGTAATGAACGGATTATTTCTACACATGTACAGCAGATGAGAGGGCTGCCCGTTTGCGTTCCAGTCCCGTGCAGCAGGACGCTCGTGAGGTACGGTGTTGGGTTTCGTCATGGTGCGGTGGGGGGGAGGGAGGAAGGGAGGAAGGACGCGACAACGGGTGACGTTGTGTTTGCCTAACGCCAGATGAACACGATGAACACCGGCTATTAGCGCGCGCGAACTCGGCTACGTGCGTATGTGTGCATTCATCGAAATTAACGCAAAAGTAATTCAACGTTTGTTAAACGTCACTATTTTTTAAGTTGACAAACGGAGCGTTAACGATCGAGAAATAAAACGAGCTAAACGATAGCTTCGTGCCGGATCATGTTTGAAACGAATCTTTTCTTCCCTACCGAGGGGCTTAAACAACTGCTCGAAGCGTGTTGGAGGCAAGAAATAGTTGAAAAAAATATATATAAGTCATTTAAACGAACATTTCATGTTTTCTTAAACATTTATATTTTTTGCTTTTATTATAAAATATTATAAAATATTAAACATTATATTATAACACATTTAAAACAAAGAAAAAATAATACAAATTCAAATGTGATAAAAGAGCACTGGTTTAATTCGTTAGAAAATATGAATGAACCCTAGATTGATTGAAGAATGAAAACAAAAACAATAGTTTTCTACAGCGTAAAAGGAAAGGCTTAAAAGTATGTAGACATATTTTTGTATCATAAAATGAGATAATATTGCAAATAATTTTTTAACTCGCAATGCCTTTGCGAAAAGCAGCATTCCGATTGCGTACATATTTTATTAAACACTTTACATAGTTTTCGAGGCACAATCGCAGGCTCGCAGGCAGGGGAGGCCGGGCGCGTTTGAAGTGCACATAAAACGAAAGTATACTTAAGTATTTGAAAAGAATCCATCCATCCAACCCCGCGCCCGGCACCGCCGTTGATAACCCGGGACCGGAGCAAGGGGGAAGTTACGGCTAAAATCCAGCCAGCCACCAGTTACTCTGCCAGTTTGCCAGCGACTCCGACTTCGGCTTTAATATTTATGCTTTTATTCAAACAATACGCGGCAGCAAACCGGGAAGAAAACGAAGCCAAACAGGTGAGGGAGGGAGGTGATGGTGGTGGTGGTGGTGGAGCAGAAAGGGAGGTAGGGGAGGGGGGAGGGGAGGGAGAGGTCGCAGAGGGAGAGGGGAGGTGAAAGAAAACATCCACTCCGTAATGTGAATGATAAACTCGTTTCCTATCAATTCTTGTGAAATTCAACGTATCAAATCATTTCAACGACAGTTTTGCGTCTCACTTCCCCGCTTCGTTTCCCTGTACCGTCCCAGCTTCGTGTCCTTCTTGTCTCTGCCTGACGGCACCAACCCTTCCCCGTCCCCGGCCGCACGAGATTTATGTTATTTTTAATGCTCTGTTTTCCTGTTTTATGTATCTTTGTTTTCAAGAATTTATGTCAGCTCTTCCGAACCTCTTTGCTCTTGCACTTCCTCTCTCTCTCGCTCTCGGGCTGCTCTCCCTCCCTTACTCATGCTTAACCAACAGCACTACACGCACCGCATAGCCTCCACCATCTGTGCTCCTTTTGCCGTACACGGATCGGTTCCCACAACACATCTTATTATGTGCGCTGCTCGCTTGTTCGCTCTCTCTCTCTCTCTCCCCCTCTCTCTCTCTCTCTCTCTCGCTCTCGCTTCCGTGGTTTCGCTTGAGTCAGCGAGAGTCTACTGTTTCGCACACAAACACACTCTAGATCACTGATAGCGAAAACGACACACTACACACACACACTGAAGAGATGGCCCACAATATAGCGCACACCAATGCAAACCTAACACAAGGTGTATATAGGCTGTCGTATATTTGCGTGCGATTGGTGCGTTCGTGTTGGTACGCGTACAAAGCACACGCATACACAGCCAGCTCGGCGCACACGTGTATTTGCTGGTTTTTGCGCGCGCGCTCGCCTCTGGCCGCGATTACTAAGCGTACTTCGATTCTTCCCCATAAAAAAAAAACCCCTCACAGCTACCACAACCTTCGAACGGGGCGGTAAACCCTGTAACATAATATTCCCATACAATCGCACCTATGTACAGCGCGGGCGAGTTTACACACCAATACATAATTTAATAACACTCGAGCAAGCGGGAAAAAGAACACGCGGATGAACACGGCATGAAGAAATAAAAGACATGAAGTAATCATAAATTCCTGAAAAATTGAATTATTTGTTATGTGTGCGCGAAATAATTCAATCTGCTTTCTAATGAAAAGGGGAACTTCAGAATTAAAGGGAAAGAAATGGTGCGTCACACTGTTCGTGCGCGCAGATTCGCGGGCTGGGGGAGGAGACGGTGGCGGCGTGATTACATCAATGCATATCAAACACGGTTTGTTTCAAGAAACGTAAATATTGCCGCACAAATGGAAATTCGAAATTCGGGCCCGGATGAACTTATGCCGGCTAACTTCACCTGGTTCTCTGGATGTGCGAAATGGGCGACTTTAACACGTTGCAGCGAGCCGTTTTGAATTTTGACGTTTCAGCTTTAATGAAACGCTCGGTCGTAATTAGATTAGCTGCCCAACGAACTAACGTATCTTTGAACGCCCGGACATCGATCGCGGAAGATGTTCTGATTTTCGACCCGGTTAGAATGGTGGTTAGAAGTGTCTCTGCTCATTCGTAGCAATTGCCAAGTAGTATTTTACTTACGATATATCATTTCCAGTTTCAATTAAACGGCTAAAGATGGACAGGGGAATTCCGAGACTTCAAGATATTGGATGGCCTGTAGATCGGACACACATCCGACAGCGACTTTTTTCTTCTCTTCTAATGCTTCACGGGTGGTTGAAAAATTCATGACCTACATTACGACGTACAATCGCGTTATGTCTCGTGTTCGGACCGAGCTCCTTTTAAAATGATTTGAAGAAAAAAAAAGGTATACCATTCGATGTCATTTATAATGATAAGATTCGATATTGTTCGCTCATCCAGCGCTGGTTACGACGTTGGCAGGAACATTGCATCAACAAGGGTTCTTATTTATCGCGTTGGTAACCGCTTCGCTTCGAAAAACAATTCAAGTGCAATTTCCGTTTGCTGCCGGCGAAAGGATTTCCCATTAGCAGAGGTTATGCCATGTCCCAGCAAGACCACCAGCGCAGATATCGTTATCGACACAGCTATTAGGCGCTAGTTTAAGCTTCAAATTAACACTAGAAATTGCTTCAAACGGTGACTCTCGTTTGTGCCAGGAAGGAAACCATCCCCGCGCTGTTTGTTTTCTCGTCCGGGGATATCGGTATTTAATTGGGATAACCCTTTCTTCTAATTCACCCTGATCGTGGGGAATGTTTGTTTTGGACATCGGTTGTACTGTTGCCATAAAAACATTAAGATTGCCCACGGTGTGTTGGTAGTATTTATATACTAGTACACATACTTCTAGCTCTTGGAATTGATCTTGCTATTTTGGCTAGATTCTAGTGGAGATAGGATCCTGGAATTGCTTTTATTGCATCTTCAACAACTTGACGTGTGCGCTAGACATCGCTGGATATAACAATCGGCAAACCAATCTCCAACGACTGTAGCCACTTCGTCCCCGAGCAGATGGGCAAGCGGGATGGAGCGCAGAGGGCGCCATACTTTATGGCAAACTGACAGCTGCGCAGTGAGCGGCCGCGCCACGGACGATTGTGTGTAACAAATAGATCGATATTTCAGCTCGAAACATTGTCGTATGGTACAATCGGGCGCGCACAGAACGTAGAAACGATGGCGGAGACCACTGCCGAGCCAAAGGAGGAGCCACCGGTACCCAAATGTGACTGTGCCCAGCAGCAACAACAGAACCACCAACTACTAACAGAAACCCGGGCCCAACTGAACACGCTCGAACAAGCAAATGAGCTGGTAAGTTCGTGACGGCTACACCGGATCAGCTGGTTTGACAAACTTCCCTGCATCTTCTCCTGCAGCTGCAGCGAAAGCTCGACGGGTACGTGAAGGACAATGAGAATCTCGTCATCAAGTACGCGTTCGTGGAGAAGAAGGTGCTGGATCTGAAGGCACTGGTGGAGGAGAAGGAGTCGAAAATGAAGCGGTACGACCAGGACGTAAGCGCCCTGCAGAAGCAGATCGGTGTGCTGAAGGCAGATAAGGCCAAGCTGCAGAAGAACATCGAGTCGAAGGTAATGTGGTGAGGGTAGCTTATATTTGCAGCTCGACTTGCTGCAGGTGATACATTGTGCTTCGGGAGGCTGGGAAATGAGGAGAAATTGGAATATGGTAGTACCTCTTGCTAATGCTCTAGTTGCTAGCGCTTGCCAAGTAGGCTCGTACAGAGATCGAGCAATTTGTGGGTTATCATTTACAACAAATTTTGTTCTAACACACCACAAACACCGCCATCACCTGTTCTTCGAAAGCTCCGGGATATTGAGCGTCTCGGCAAGGAGTTGGAAGGTAGCCGTCAGTATGCGTCGCAGGTTGATATGCGCTACAAATACGGTAGCTGCCGGCTGCGGCGCGAAGCGGAAGAACGAATGGTACATGAAGTGCGCGTGTGGCGCTCCAACTCTGTCCCACGGTTTCAAACTCCTCTTCCTGTGTATTTCAAGAGGCTCGAGGCGGAAGTGCTAACCATGCGTCAACAGTTGTTGCAGCACGTGATCGCGGAGGAAACGCACCAGACGAGCGAACAGGTGGCCGAAATGGAGCGGAAGGTGATGGAGCTGCAGGCACGCGAGATCATGCTGAAGCACGCGAACGATGAGCAGACGGGCAGGATTGCGGCACTCCAGCGGACGAACGCCGAGCTGCGGGATGGGATCGAACGGCAGGAGAAGAAGCATACCGGCACGTTGGCACTGCTCAAAGAGTGCGAAGCGGAGCGGGATCAGCTCCGGCAGCGGATGTCCGCGCACCAGGAGGAACTGGACCAGCAGCGAGCGTTGATAGCGGAACTACAGTCGAAAGTCGATGCGGCAAAGTTGGCGGCACAGGAGTCCGCCCGGTGAGTTGGCGTCTCGCTCGCGAGCTACAATCAACCTAACCTTTTTGTTCTTCTCCGTTGGAGCAACAGTCTGGAGCGTCTAGCGTGCGAGCAGCGCATCGAGCTGGAGCAGCTGGCCGGTACGCTCGACGACCAGCGCAAAGATCTGGAGGAACTTAAGGAGCGCGAGCTGGAACTGCTCGCCCTGAACAAAGACCTGAGCGGGGTGAACTGTCTGCTTCAGCAGGAGATTGCCACGCAGGAGGCGAAAACGATCGCGATCACGCTCGAGTACGGGAAGTTTGTCACCATGTGCCAGGAGTACGACGCACAGATCGTCAACCTGGCAAATTCGCTCGCCCTGGAGCGACAGCATCGTACCGAGGAACGGCTGCTGATGGCGAAGCACATTGCCGACCGCACGAAACGGCTCGAACAGACGGAAGGTTGCCTGCAGCAGACGCTGAACGAGCTCGAGGCAAGCCGGAAGAAGTACTGTGCACTGGTAAAGGTACGTGTACGGACCGCGGCTCTGTATTCGGGGTCCATCTCAATGGCTTTCCTTGCAGGACTTTAAGCGAGAGATGAAAAGCGTTCGACACGGCGTGGAGTCCACTATCGGGCAGTAAGTTGCGGCACTATCGCTAAGCTATTGTGTACCTTTGAACGCGTGGAAGACAGTATTTATTCAACGATAATGTTATAAAGGCGGTGCTGCGCGCTTACTTCTTCAGATCATGTCTCGAATAGCGTTGGACTGTTACAATTTGGAAGACTTTAAGAACGTAGCTACGGTGTAATATTAAAAATAAAAACAATTAAAACGAATACAAACGTGCAAAATTAGCATTGAAAAAACGTTGCTTGCAGGTAGGATACTGATTCTGCACCTAAAAGAATGGTAGCGGTTCGCTTCTCTTTTTTTGGCACTTGACGAATCGTTTGCGTGAGGTATATGCTTCGAGGTAGTGCGTGATAACGAAATCAATTTGGTTGCTAATTGCTTGTTGCCCGATCTTACACACCTAACCATAATACACTTTAAAAGCAGCGTAATACTTGATAAAATAGGATATCAAAGGAATATTTAAAACAAATTATACGATGTCACAGCCGGTCAATTCTGAATCTTTCTAAAGCACACCTTTACCGGCTTGTTTGGCACGGTAATCATCTTGAGAATCGGTTTGATAGTCTCTATTTGAGGCTGTTGCTGCTCCTGTTGCTTGCCACCGATCGTGAGTTCGAAATTCTTCAAAATCTACATAAAAACAAAACAAGATAAAATGATTATAGTCGGTTTCGAAAGTGTCGAGCTCCACACCACTTACCATCGACAGCAAGTAGTGCATCTGCAGCTGCGCAATCTTCTGCCCGATACACGAACGGGCCCCAATCGCAAACGGGAGCGAAGCAGAGGGTGTGTTGTTGCCGGATGGCGGTCGGTTGGCCGCCTCGCCACGTTGCCACCGATACGGATTGAATTGTTCCGGATCGGTGAAGAACCGTTCGTCTCTGCCGGCACTGTAGAGGGACAGCAGCACGAGCGTCTGGAGGGGAGTGAGAGAGAAGGTTTTTATTCGGGAAAGGCAAAACAAGCTCTTGAAAACTCACATCCTTTGGTAGCGCGTACTCGCCGAAGCTGCTGTCGTGTTCGATAAATCGTCCAATGAACGGTGCGACAGGGTATAGGCGAAGCGTTTCTCGCACAACACCCTTCACAGCCGAGGATTCGAGCCCGTCCGATTCGAGTACAGCCGCTCGGACTGATTGTTGCATGTCCTGATTACAGGCTAGCAGATACAGTGCCCAAATGGTTGCGAATGCAGTCTGTTGGAGAGAAGAAGTTGATACAAACTTGAATACTAATATTATTTAAAATAAATAAATATCATTTTAAATTATAGTTAAAATAAAATAAAATTAAACTACAACATTTAATAGCCAAATAATTTGAGGCTGAGCATACCGTATCACCGGCGGCGATGATAAAATCGATAAAGATGCGCATCATGACCGATTTATCGAGCTTCTGTACCATCAATTTCAGCAATCCGTCCTGCGTCTCTTGGCTTGAGTGTTCCATACCGTGATCGATGATGGCAGTAGCTAGAACGAGTGAATTCGCCATCAAAGTTAGAACCGTGTGAAAACAAAAGTTAAAAGCATTTCTTACCCAGTCGTATCGTTTCCGGTACAACCTTCTCGAACTGCTGCCACGGTTGCACGTTCAGACGGTCGGCCAGAGCAGGCGGAATGTTCATCAGCTCGGAGCTGCAGCGGAAGATATCGTAGACGACGTTCGAAAATTTTTCCACCAGCGCCCGAAACTCGGCCGCCTGTTGACATTTGGCAAACGTTTCACCGAGCATGACGCTCAGCACGACTATGGGGGATGGAAAGGGAAGGAAAAAAAACCATTAGTTTTATTTTAATGCACCAAAAATCTGACACGACTCACCTTCAACCGACCATTTATACAAAAACGCTTCCATCCCGTCGAGTGTGGTGTTGTTCGTGCGTTGCTTAATCTGCGCCACCGTCGCCTCACAGGTTCCTCGAATGGGATCCTCCATCCACTGGAAGTCCCGAAGCATCGGTTTGTTGAAAAGCTGCCGCGCCTGCAGCCACTCCTGTCCGTCCCTGTGAAAAAAGCGCATTTATTTTGCTTGTCTCGCATGTTTCAACTGCAGCTGATCTTCAACACTCACATGAAAAACAGGCCGCGTTGGTACTGATACTTCTTGTTGAAGTACGTCCAAGACTCCGGCAGTGGGTGGCGCGGGTGCACCCCCTCCAGCTGGAACGTTTTGCGCATCAGCTGCGGATCGCGCACGAAAACCGCATTCTGCGCACCGATCTGCAATCGCACCAGGTCCCCGTACTGCTCGTGGTACTTTGAAATGCGCAGGTGCAGCCTACCTCCAACGGAAGCGAACACCCAAAACGAGATAACAAAAGTAACGAAAAGATAAGGGTGGTAAGAACAATAATGCTGTTTGTTCGTGCTGTAATGAATTTGTCCTTCAAGGCAACGGTAGCTAATGGATTCGGAGCTAATTGAGGCGCTCCTAATCCGAACCAGTCCGACCAGTAGCGCTTACTCAGCTGGTTTTCCGAGGTGCATGATATCATTCAGCATGCCAAGCAGCGGAATTCGCCGGGGACCTGGCATCCTAGCGAACGGTAACACCGAAGCAACCGGTGCTGGTGCATGCTGTTGCTGGGAACATCGCTGGTGCAACACATGCAACCGCCGAACTGGGATGCAACGGCGATAGTGCATTATTTTTCTGTGAAAAGTGAGGAAACGCAGGGCAGAATAACTACAAAACAAAACAAGACACACACACACACTCGTGCACAAACAACACGCCACAAAACCACTTGTTTCGGATTTGTTTTGAAAACAGTAGCGAAATCTATATAAACGTCACAAAGCAATATTTTGCCGAAGATTTTCTAGCCTCCACTGTAGAAGCCCTCCACAAATTGAACGAAATGTAATGAGCGGAAGTATGCGTGTACCCTGTCCCAATACCTCGTTTTTAATGGATTGAACCCTTATCTTGTACTCCATCCAAAATATGGGAAATTTGTTTAATTATTACTTACCAAGAACATCTTTATGAAACTGAAACATACTTTAAACGATTTCCATTTGGTACTGGGCCCAATATTGTTCGGTCCTAAATCGATCGTTCAAATGCACAGGTTTTGATGGAGACTTTCCCGTTTGAGTTTCGCTTTTCAAGCGACTAAAATACACGAATAACTTTGAAAAAATGTTGCTAGTGACTTAAAAACTTACGTCTATTAGACTTCAAATAATCTGAAAGTGTATCTAATTCTTCCCATTTGACTCCTCTTTAACAGGGCAGATGAACACATTTATGTAGTTTTATTCGTTCCCCTAGGACCCTTGGTTCAATACGTATTAATACTAAGCTTGTCCAGCTTGCCGATTTCTTTTGTAAAAGTAAAAACAGGGTATGAAAAATGCCACCAAACTCAATAACGATCCTGTAGCCCTACGATGGAAGGATAAATTAAGTTAACCCTATTTGCTTCCCACTGGACCATCCTAAAATGCATGTTTCAGACTGGTTTGATAAACTATTTCACTTCAAACGATTTCAACGGCGAGAACAGCGCACTTTCACTTACAGCAGGCACAATGTCGTTGCTGTTCCGCTATACCGTTCCGCACATAAGATATCCGTTTTACAGCACTAACGTGGTGTTTTATTCAGAATACATTTGTTATAAATATTCACATTTGAAGCATTAATGTCCAGGGCTTGTCTCGTTACTCTGTTTTCCTTTTTTTGTTTGTGTGGTTTTGTTTGCTTGTTGTGTGTTGGTTGATTGAGGTTCAAGTGCAGCGACTCGATTGCGGTTTGTTCGGATTCTACTTCGCTTTGTCCGTTTCGGTGCCCTCCGCTGCCTCCTGCGTTGGTTGCTGCACGGAAAATGAACGAAACATTATACCAACATACGCAGTGCATAAAATGGCCATCCTGGAAATGTTACCCACCCGTACGGTCGTTGATCGTTTTGATGCGATCAAGCTCAGCAGGCGATATCGGTTCTCCGTACCCTCCTTCTGCTTCTGGAATATCACCATCAGTGTAGTCATGCTGTTGCCGACGAATAGCACGAGAAACAGAATGCTCAGCACGGGTATCTGCGAGGGATGAAGGTTAAATTAGCTTCTAGTAGGAGGAGCAGCACACCCGCCGTCGTTCCTACCTGCCACGTCGCGTCCGGGTGCTGGGTTAGGTGGTAGAGCGTGTACGCGTTGTAACACTGGAACAGATATCCGACGAACAGGAACGGGAAGAGGAATTTGAGTCCACGCCACATCCAAGAATGGAAACCCTCGATCGTGATGTCCATGTTGTGCCTCTCGCCGAGCGCCTTCAATCGGTACAAAACGCCCTTCTGGTAGCGGAATTGCATGTACTGCACCAGGCTAATGTACACGTTAAAGTACATGAACTGGGTGCGGAACTGCTGCCACGGTTCACCCTGCGGCCACACCAGCAGGACGCCGGCACAGACGGTCGAGATGAAATGGTGCAGCCGCCACCAGCCTTTTATCCTCGAACCATTAACCTGCGAAGCAGAAACGTGGAAGCATCAGTTTAAGCCAACCGGACGAGATAAGGTTGGTCCCTTACTTTCAGGATGGATTCTCTTATGGTGAGCGTGCAGTAGTACCACACCAGCAGGAACAGGAACACCAGCTCGAGAGCACTACATTGAGAGTGGATATAACAACGGAAGGTGATCTCTCGTCAAGCACTTTTCATTTTCCTGTTTAAGTTGAACTAAATACAATCACTTACCGGTAATTAAAGAGAATGTTTAGAAACGACAGCAGCAGTCCGATCACGTTCAGTATCAGCTTGAACTTCTCGTACTCGTCCTTGTAGCGGATCTTATCGTTTCGGTTCAGTATCGACACGTTCACATCGCCGAGAATAATCTTCAGATAACGACCGTTCTGCTGCGGGAGCCCCTGCTCGATTTCGTGTATCTGTGCCTTCCGCTTCATCATGTTTTTCTCCAACTGCATAACTTTCTCCCGTTCCGGCCCATCCATCTTCTCCTTGACGGCGTACCTTCGTGAAGGAAGAATAAATTCGATTGTAGTAGTGTTTTTTTTTTAAAAAAAAGCTCCGACTTCATTAGCATCGTGTTTCGCGAACTTGGCGTGCGTTTTTTTCTGCGACTAATTACTCGTCTCTGTGCGTGCAAACCGGTTCGCGTCCTTGCCGAGGGTTACCTTCGATTTCGCGCTCATATTTAAGCGATTTGCTCGAATTTTGCCAAATCCAAAAACAAAAAAAAACACTCATTTGAGTCTGTACGGCACTGAAATCTTCGTCCAGGTAGCCACCACCGCCAATGCACTCCGGACGGAAAAGGGGTGATAAGCGCAAAAAATTTCATTTCATCGATACCCTTTCCTCCCCGAAAAGATCGGACGGTTTAGAGTCCAAAGTTTATCTTATCGCGACCCACCTGTTGTTGCTCTGTGCATACTATTAGCCGCCCTATGGTGCCCACCTCACCGTTCCCCTTCTCCAGCCGATGGAGAAGCATTAGTGGGCGGGGGAAAGGGTGGATTGTCAAGGGCCAAGGACAAAATAGACACACGTAGTGTGGGAAGGGGAGTGAAACGAAACAAAAAAAAACTACTTCGCGACGCTTACGTTTTCAGATTTTTTGCTATTTGCCGCATCCGGTAGCGCTGGTGTTGAATTTGTTTTGTGCACTTTTCCTGCATTTCCTCCAGCCGCTCGTGCAGTTCCTGGTACGATTGGTTAGCCGCCTGGAAACAGTGCGCAAGAGGAAGAAGAAAAACAAAACAATTGTATTGATTGTCGCCTAGTTCGCTGCGAGGCAGCAATAACACCTACCTCCAGGCTTCGGAACTCGTCCGACAGTTCGGACCAATCCTTTTCCAGCTCATCGACTTCCGATAGCGTCATGGTGTGGCGGGTAAACCGATCGTTTGGTCGCCGGGCTGGAACTTGCTAATCGTTCCGCGTTCAGATGGTCGCAGGGTCGGTGGTTTTACGGTTCTACCCACCACAAGGTAAATTGGTTTTGATCGCTATGGCACTTGTGCGTGCAACTACGGTGTTACGGGCTGAAACACTTGCAGCGGAAACTATATTAAACACACCGAACAGTCGCGAAAACGGTATAGTGAAACACACTGAATAATCACTATGAATCCCGTGATTAGCGTACACAAACCGACAAAAACATAGCTTAATACAGCAGCGCATGAAATGCACACACGACCCTCTTCTTTGACTTTGTTTGTTAAAAGAAAGAAAAAGACAAAAAACATATTGGGACACGATTTCGACTCATCTAGCCTCGACTGCCGAATGCTACAGTCAAAGTAACCCACAACAAGCGTGCCAGATAAAGAGAGAGAATAGGGTAGAAAGAGATAGTCAATTAGTTTTGAAAACCGCACAAAGGAAATTTCACACAAATGGACTAACGTTATTTTTTGACAGTTGATCGATAAAAACAAGTTATTCGAATGCAGAGCAATAATAACAAACGTTTATTTTCCCGGATGTACTGATGTTCGTACCGAAACATGTTACTTAGTTCGCTGTGCAAAAGAAAAATAGTTAATTTTTCAATCATCTTTAACTGTGCTTGAAATGGCTAACATCCCTGCTCGTATTTTTTCGTTTTCGTTCGACGGTAATGTTGAAAATAGTTCGTACCATCAAGTAACTGGCTAATCATTCTTGTTTTTTCCTCACTGCAGCGGCATTCCGCCGGTATGATTTGGATCTGTCATTCAGCAATAGCAGGACATGCGCACAATTAGGACAAACAAGTTCCGATGGTTGTTGCAGCAAATCGGCACGGTCAACGCTAGCTACCGATGGATCCTCCAAACAGCAGAAATGCCATCAACGATCCAAACCAATGCCGGTTGTGCATGCGAGTCTGCGAGGACAGCTTCCTCGAGTGCATATTCTCCGACAAAGAGTACAGCATCGCGCATCAGATATTCGAATGCACCTCGATACGTGTGAGTATAGGTTGCGAACGGTAAGTGGAGCTTCGGATTCGTGGTGAATAATATCGTCCATCGATTGCCTATAGGTGACCAAGCAAGACAATCTGACGAAAATATGCAAAAACTGTGCCTCGTTGCTGTTCATGACGACGGAGTTTCGCAACGCGTGCTTCAAGACGAATCGGCTGCTGATGGAAGACTTTGTGATACTGGAGCTGGGTGATTGGGCATCGGAAGGCAATCAGCTGCTGCTGCGGGAGTGTGAGAGCTTCATCGTGCGGCACAAGCAGCAGGTAGACTATCTGTACGCAAGTATTGTGACCGATCACGAGCAGTATCTGGAAGGACCGCTGGAAATTGAGACGGAACTGTTCGAGCAGCGACCACATCAACAGCAGCATACACAGCTGCCTATGGAAAGGAAATTGGCTTCGGATGCTATATCCTTCCCCCACGACGTTGCTCATTCTCGCGGCGAACCAGACCCAGAGATTTTGATGGATATCACAAAATTCCTCGAGGAGCAAACACCGGCGTCTCAAACCGATCGAATGCGGTGTGGCTTGTGCTGTCGTACTGTAAGTGGATCAGTATTTGAGCTAACATCCACTCAACTTGAGATACTTCGCGGAAAGAAAATAGATGGCACCGAGTGTAATACGCTGCGTACCTGTGAGGCCTGCTCGTTGCTAGTGGATGTGCTGGATAGTTTCCGCGCGACCATAGAAATTGCGCAAAGTGTATCGCAGAATGAGTGTAGTACGCGCGACGACGAAAGCATGATTGAACTAGAAAAAACACTGCTGGAGAAGTTGAAACATAAACAAGCTACCTACATTCAACCGCCATCTGATCGATCCATTTCACCTCAAGTGAATCTAGCCGACTCCAGCAAGAAAGATTCAACTGCTGGAACTGTCCACCAGCACAAAAAGTCCTACAAACGCTCCAAGGTTGCTTGTCACATCTGTGGTAAGCAGTACGATAGCTGGAAGTTGCAGACGCACCTCAACGAACATGAAAGTAAGTGAGATTAGGATCGTAAATCGAGCTGTGCATTAAATCATGACTGTATATCCATTTACTGATTGCAGATATTCGTCCGTACGTGTGTGACCAAGCAGGCTGCGGTAGTACCTTCCCCGGATTGGTACTCCTTAACCGCCACAAAAAGCTATGGCACACGGATTACTTCTACGCTACATGTGGTGTTTGCGGCAAGAAGTGTAAAACGCAAGGAATTTACAAAACGCACCTCTCGTACCACGAAGAACCGAAGCTACCGTGCACGGTGTGCGGTAAATTGATGCGTAACAAGTGAGTTTTACTAAGGTCGAGGTCAGTACGATATGTTACATGTGCTTCTTTTTGTTACTTTTTCCTTTGCCAGACGCGCGATTTGGAAGCATATGAAGACACACAGTAATGATCGGAAGCACGTGTGCGGTGTGTGCAACAAGCGGTTTACGATCGCGTACACGCTGCGCGTTCATATGCGCATCCACACAAACGACAAGCCGTATCCGTGTGCGAAATGCGAGAAACGATTCCAGTACAAGTGTCTACTGAAAAACCATCAACAAAAGTACCACAGTGAGGACAATGCAACTTAGGGCCGGAACAGAAGGAATTATAATCATTAGGAGGATTCTGTTACGATGCAGTAAGTATCAATTGCTTATTTATGGCGCGAGGTAATGCGATGTGATGTGCAATTTAGGGGTAGTACTAACAATTTAAATGTTATTTATACAATATGCAATTCAAAATTATTTATCATTGATTAAGATCGAGATTCACTACCGAACTAACCCATTTATTATGACCTATTACATTACTCAGTAGTTTTAATGTTCGGTTACATGTTGTAATCGCCATTGTAACAAGAGATATGAGTTAAATTTTGCCAATCTCATAGCATTCCATGTCAACTCATGAATATAGCTAGATTTGATGATATTTCTACACCCAAAAGTGCATGAATAAACATCGGGGCTGCTATTAAATGACGAAGAAATCTGTATCAGTGTTAGAGCTTTTCTTCGTTGTTTATTTTTTAGACAATCAGCATCAGTTGATACAGATGCAGCACATTCTCACACTTTTACCACCGCCTTGCCGGTGTTACCACCCCGCAGCATATCTATAAATGCATCCGGCATGCGCTCAAACCCTTCCGTGACAGTTTCTTCGTATGCCAGCCGGCCCTCTCGGATCCATTGGAGGTTCGCCTCGATACCCTCCAACCACCGATCGTTCCAGCGCCATACTACAAATCCTTCCATGCGCAGCTGCTTGAAGACAAACTGTCGCTGAGGATCAGTCACTTTCGCGATCGCGCTATTGTAGTTCGAGATCGTCCCGCAAACTGCAATCCGTCCGTACAGATTCATCTGCTTCATCACCGCCTCGGTAATGGGACCGCCGACGTTGTCGAAGTAAATATCGATCCCTTTGGGCGCGAGTCGCTTCAGCTCCGCGTACACCTCGCCGCGCTTGTAGTTAATCGCCCCGTCGAACCCGAGAGTTCGCTGCAACCATTCGCACTTTGCATCCGTACCGGCGATACCGATCGCCCGGCAGCCATGAATCTTTGCTATCTGACCCACGGCACTGCCGACGGCACCGGCCGCCCCACTCACAACCACCGTTTCGCCCGCTTTCGGTTGGCAGAGTTCCCGCAGCCCGAAGTATGCCGTATTGCCGGGCATTCCCAGCACACCGAGCCCGAGACTTGTAGGCAGTGACCCAAAGTCCGGCAACACGTACGGTCGGTCCTTTTCCAGCCGGGCCGGATCGCAAACGGTGTGTGTACGCCAACCAAACTGGCCGAAAATGGAAGCACCGACCGGGAAGCGCGCATTGGCACTCTTTATTACCCGTGCCACCTGGCCACCGATCATTAACGAACCTTCCGGGTAGGCGAGCATGTACGGGCGCATGTACGGATCGACCGAGAGGTATTCGGCCTCGGCGAGGAATTCGCCTTCTTGCAGCGTCGACGGCAATGGTTCCGTTTCCAGCCGGAAGTTGCTTGCATTCGGTTCGCCCTTGAACGTTTTGGCGTAGATCCATTTCCGTGCGACATTCGCTGTGTTTGTGGCGTAACCGCGACGGGCCACCAGAAGCCAGAGGGATTCTGTACGACGGGACAATTTATTATCATAAATATGATGAGCATCAACCGTTTACTTACTCATTGTATCTCCGAACGAGCGTATTTTGGAACGAAAAAGCCGGGCGTCGATTAGTAAACAAGTCGTGTGACGTTTCGGTTTATTTTGCCTGTCATCTTAGTGTTTCAATGTATTTGTGTATATAAAAGTGCGATAAGAATAACAATGCTTGCAGCATCTGTCCAGGTTACTGTTATCATAAAGTAATGCTGATAAAGCCATAACATGATGTTACGAAATGCGTGATGGAACGTATTTGATTAAGACACACCGGCCACTTTCACAACCGCCTTCCCAATGTTCCCGCCCGTCATCATCTCGATGAACGCCCGCGGAATGTTCTCGAACCCTTCGGTGATCGTTTCCCGCGCTCGCAGCTTGCCCTCCCGGATCCATTGCAGGTTCTGCTCGATGCCCTCGAACCATCGGTCCGTCCACCGGTGCACACTGAACCCTTCCTGTGTTAGCTGCTTCGTGACGAAATCGCGCTGGGGGTCAATGACCCGGGCCGGTTCCCCATTGTACATCGAGATCGTTCCGCACACGGAGATGCGTCCCCGCAGCCGCATCTGTCCACGAACCGTCTCGGATGTGGTACCACCGACGTTGTCGAAGTAGCAATCGACCCCATCCGGTGCGTGTCGCCGCAAAGCTTCCTCCACGGACTCCTCCCGATAGTTGATCGCAGCATCAAACCCGAGCTCGCCAGTCAGCCAGTCGCACTTTTCTCTCGTCCCCGCAAGCCCAATCACCCGGCAGCCCTTTATCTTTGCTATCTGCCCGACGAGACTACCGACCGCACCGGCCGCCCCACTCACCACCACCGTTTCGCCCGGCTTCGGTTTACAAATTTCCAGAAAGCCGAAGTATGCCGTGTTTCCCACCGTACCGAGCGCACCCATGCCCAGCGACGGGGACAAATCGCCCAGCTCCGGCAGGACGTACGGTTTACGTGTCTCGAAATCGGCCGGATTGCACACGGACACGGTACGCCAGCCGACCTGCGCGAACGCGTACGCACCAACCGGGAACGCCGGGTTGCGACTCGCGATCACTTCACCCACTTGGCCACCGATCATCGTGCTACTGCAGGGAACCGACAGCGTGTAGATGCGCATGTACGGATCGACGCTCAGGTACATGGCACGTATCATGAACTCTGCCGGAGGAAAACATTGATTTTTAGCGAAACCATCCGTCATGAAAAGGCTTCATGTCTCACCCCCGTCCTGCAGCTCCGGGACCGGTTCTTCCACCAGTTCGAAATTGCCCAGCGTCGGCTCACCGACGAATGGTTTCGCATAGATCCATTTCTTGGCGGTGTGCATCGTTTTCCTATGCCCTAACGAGCCCTTCTTGTTCGTTGTTTACGTGTTTCACTCGGCTGCCAACCGGCAGCAATTCCCCAAAACAAATGGGGATTTGTTTAGTCTATACTTTATCAAGGTCAGACATAAACACCAACAGTCGTGCGAACAAACCACTTCTAACGAGTATTTAAAGGGGTTAATTGACTCCAATGCGTTTGATTGGGTAGAACTAAAATTGTCACTCGTAGGATGTATCCGGCGAAGCTGGTTGATACATCGATAATGTTTTTGAAACTCTCATCGCGTTTGAACGGTATTTTATGAACAAGTTCATAATAACTTTTTGTGCCTCAAATTAAACATGCACAGGGGTCAAGATGAGCAGAATGACCAATAGTGTTGAATGACTAAATCGACGACGAGTTTATAGTGCTGTGCTTAAACTCTACCAGCAGTAATAAGTTTCACAGAAATATTGTGACAAATTTGCTGGATAGAATAATATTTTTTTCAATCTCGCTGATTCATTAGCGAAGGAGCGAGTTTTATGAACAGAAATTAGCAATACTTTTTGTAATGAATTTATTTAACGGATGGTATGCGTTCCAAGCAAACGATCCGGCACGGATACGATCGATCCAATGGTGAATAAAAAATGAATTTAGAGTGGGTTCATTCATGTTCAACGTTAGGCCATTGGTGTTATAAAAAAAAATCTAAAGCTGGACGTACCTCATATGTCAAGAGGCAAAGAGACAGAGATAAGCAATGCCGCAAGTGGGCTTTTTTCGTATGTGTTACGAGAGTTTGCAAGCAATTATATCAACAATTTTTCAAACATTCAAAGCGATGCTATAGCTGGAGTCATTGTTCCGTCGGATGCGTTTTTTTTACGCATAAGGTGTCAAATTTTTTTATGGATGTGACAGAACCCACCGTACGACAAAAACGCACGTGTGATGAGTTCTGTCAAATTCATACAAAAATTTGACACTTTGGGCTTGAGGCATTGTTGCGGAGGGGAAGCGTGTTTTACGCATAAGGTGCCAAACTTTTGTATAGATTTGACAGAACTCACCGTATGACGAAAACGGACGTCTGATGAGTTGATTTGATTTGACGTCTGATGAGTTGATCTGTGCTTCGCTCGCATCGGTTCTGTGAGCGTGGAAAACGTCTGATGAGTTCTAAAACATGAATGGAAACTGGGAGGTTTCTCACATAGTAAAATACACTCTCACATAAAAAATAAGAAAAAAAACATGAATGAAATCAAATGAATGATTGTAAACAAACTAGAATGAACAGCATTCGACATTAGTAATTCTGAATGAAGTGAAGACGTCTATATTTGACAAAGGCAAACTGCCTGTTTTAGAACATTGTGTTAAAGAAAATCAGAGAACAATTCGTAGCCAGCGTTGATTGCTGCGAATTAGTCGTTTCTCAAAGCGTAACGCGCCTCAAACAAATACTAGCACTAATCTGTTAGAAATGATTCTACTATGCCACGGTTATAAGTCATTGCGCTCGCAGCTGTCATACGGTAAGGTGGAATAAACCAATCGTGGTGGATGAACTGCAAGCGATGAACGCGCCTGGTCGATATCTACTTTTGAGCAGGAAGGATCCCATACTGCTCGCCCGACTCGTTCCCATCGCTAATTCACTTGATGAAAAAGCAGGGTTGTAGAAGGCCCCGAACAGTGGTCGGTGTGTTGTGAATGTGTGACTTCGTGGTGGGTTCAAGCGAGGTTTCGTGTGGGAGGGCGTAAGGATGTGGTGGTCGCGGTGCAGCTGCCGAAAGGTGGATCTGCGGCCCCATCTGTGCTTCGCTCGCATCGGTTCTGTGAGCGTGGAAAACGGGGGAAAGCGCCAGGCAGCAAGGGCAAGGGGAAGGGCCTTCTGAGGGCAGGCGCCCTTGCGCCGTGTCTGGTGTTGGTGTTGTGCTATCATTTGTGTTTGCTTTCGGTTCCACCACGGTGGCCTAGATTATCTGCCGTGTCGACGATGTGACACAATCGTAACAATATTGAAAGCTAGAAAAAGACGAACAAACAAGCGAATTACCCACAGTCTGCCTTGTGGCTCGGGCTTGCGCGCGTATATATAAATGTGTGTTTGTGTGTGTGTGTGTGCACGCGTTTCCGTAACATTGGTGTGTTTGTGTGCTGCAGTATGCCGTACGTAGTGTGTGTGTGTATGTGTGTGCCTGTGTGTGCGCCTGTGTGTGCGCTGCGGAATGAGGGGCTCGCCGTGGGGTGTGGGGCATAGCAGAATCGCACACTGATAGAGGGAAAGAAAATCAGCGAGCTCCAAAGCGAAACCGGAACGGACGGTCGTCCGAAACGCTTCCCAATCGCATTGCAGCGAGCGCGATGGTTAGTTGTTTGCCCCGAAACCGCACCATCGCACTCGAAGCGCAGGGGAAATAGGAGCGGATAGACCGCGCGAGTGCGGTTTTTTTTGTTTTTTTTTTTTTTTGGGGGAGAGGAAGCAGCAAAGCACATGCCTGAAAAGAAACTCATCCTTCCCCACAATCGCTGGCCCACTCGCGCCTCATTTCAAGGCACCCCACCGTGCTGCAATCAAAATTTCGCACCTCGCCTAATTCGTGGAAAGGGCTGCCGAAATTACTGCTTGGAAGTGATTATTGAGCTGCATCGTATTTGCTGCCGACGTCTTCCGAATCCGGGTGCCTTTGGCCTCCCCCCCCCCCCCCAATCCCCCTTAAAGGACAGTGCTTTCCCCACGATCAACCCGCGGGCAGCGTTTTGTTGCCGGATCGAACGAATTTTCTTCATGCATCACCCTCCATTGGCTGACTTGGGCTCTTCTACCTGCCCACAACGCTACAGCTGAGCCGTGTTCCCTTCATCGGAAGCGACACGTACACACCGCACCGATGGCCCTGGCCATATTCACTGTAAAACGCATTGAAAAAGCGTCCTGTTTACACCTTCGTCCTGTCGATCGCTTGGCATTTGTGCAACGAAGGCATCCTTGCATTTGTTGTTGGCTTTCCGTGAAACGCTCCTCCGCTCGGACCTTGGGACGAGAAGGTGCGAAAGCGAGAAGCGAGTATTGGCTTTTCACCTGTCACACGACTGGTGGATGACGCTGTGGCGACTGTGTTACGCCATCGGCAGGGTTTGACAGCCCTCGAGCGCCGAGACATGCTGGAAGTTTGGGTGTTTTTTTTTGGCAATTTTTCAGTACACATTTTATCCGGTGATGAACTTCTCGATCATAGTTACGTAACGCTCGACAAGAGGCAGCTTACAGCTGTTTTAATTAAGAAATCTCTTATCTGTGGCTGGCAGAAGCGGTCAATGTGGTTTGATAATGTTTAATCTCGTCGAGCTTAAATCGTCACGACCGGGCCGGAAAACCGGATATGAGTGACCAAAGTCTAAACGTTTCGGGTTGTGTGGCTATTTATATTTGTTTCTTGAGGTTGCCGCGGCTATTATTGCTGTTCCATCAACAGAGGACTTCAAAGAAGAGCCTGCGAAAAAAAAATCAAAGTTAGTTTATATAATGCAACGAAATGAGTCCACCAGTGCATGTCGCGTATTCATTTTCATCAGCAACTGTAACCAAAACAGATGTGCAGAAAACTATCATTTGATGGATGGGTCATATTTTAATTTTAATTTTAGGTCGTAACACCGGAAAAAGGATATTCTTTGGAAATGGTCGGCTGTGTCAAATTCGATCAGAAAGGGTTACATAACAGAGGCTTACGTTGGAGGATAGTTTTCTGGAAAAGCAGACGACTCCAATGCTTGCTTTATTTGCGTTGGAAAGCGAAGCAGCAGTCCGAAAGGCCCTTTTTGCAAATGCAAATTTTTGCGGTAAAGATCTAACCATGGAGAAAACTCGATCCAGAAATGGTAACATTACGAGGAAAAATAAAAGGAGGCGACCGACGAATGCAACGAGAAACCTCAATGCATGAACAATAATTAAAACTAGATTGCCAAACGGGCGTTGCGTTGCGAAACCTCGGCAAACCCTGCAAAAGTGGTTGAACTGCTGTCAAAGTGCCGATCGCACAACCACCGGTGCACTGTTGTTTGTTTTATTGCTAGCTCACCACCGTCCCAGCATCCGTCTGACGTAGGTTCGTCTCCGTTGCCACCTGCACACCCCGCAGCCCATGTGACCGCGGGGGTTCGGAAATTCGGGCAAGCTTTCCGGCGACGATCGGCGCCATTGGATCGTGTCCCGCACGGCCGGTTCGAATTAGTGTCCCCCGTAGCCCCCCGTCCATGGTTGTCGGGGTTGTTTTTCATTGGCAAATAGTTGGCACAGGACTCACAACAACGCCGCGCCCGTGACGTCATTGATGCCGTGCGTCGGGACGTGTGTTTGTGTGCGGGTTGACGCTGTTTTTTTTTTACTTATTTGACGGTTACGGCGTTGCATGTCAACCAGAGACAGAGAGAAAGAGGGAGGGAGTGTGGGAGGGGAAGAAGCAGGTGTGTGAAACCGATGCGCAGAACGATCCGCGTTCTTTTAACCTTCACCCATGGCAAGGGCCGATCGACGAACCAGCCAGGAAATCCTTTCGAGATCGACACAGGATTCCGACCATCTCCACTTTAGTTTAATGGGCTGAAAACCGCAGTACGTCTCCGATTCTGGGGGAGGAG
>JXXA01007314.1:0-12901 GCA_000956255.1 Anopheles punctulatus
GGTTGGAAATTAAAGTGAGTGTGAGAATGTTTATTGGATTGCACATCCATGTAACAAATTTATGTTTGTCTACAATTAGTTTATACGCAATGAGATAATGATGACAACGTAAATTATGCACATAACTTACTAAACTAATTGAATTAAAACATACATTTAAAAAATGACTAATTTTTAAACTATAATCTTTTTGAATACAAATTTCTAATCCTACTACGAGGTTTGACGATCCTGCTTGAAATCGTTTTGCCGTAGAACACATTATAGTTTCTTCATTTTTGTTCTTGCTGTGTGGTATTGGTGCAAAATGCAAGATAGCACACTTGAATCGTACTTGTAATGAAAATAAATATTTATTGAAATTTTTATTACTGCATCAGAAGCTTTTTTCCAAGCTAAATGCGCCACGGCAATGATTTATTCGCGACACCGCACGGCGGTATCGTGCTGCAGCAAGTAAAGTGGCAAATATTAGCTCACGCCAATGCCACACGAAGCTAAATGGAAATGTAATGAGCCATCACACATCAGGGAACACTAGGGAAATTTGAAGAAAATTCCCTCCTAGAAGTAAGACGTTATACGATTAGGTACGGACAGTTTGATTGGGCTGTTATAATGTCACCCACAACCGGGTGTACCGCACATTTATTTCCACCACCAGCACGTGCACCGCGACCGCAGTCGGCGCCGCAGCTACCGCCCGACGCTAGGTCATAAATACTGATGGTGTCGAAAGAAACATCGACCTTCCAGGGCTTGCAGTGGCTTGTCCGCACAGAGCAAGCCGACAAAAAAAAAAAAACAAAATAAAAGGATCCCAAATTTTACCCCTCAAATTCCGTGGCGCATTGCGTCAGGGTGATGATGATTGCGTCAATTTGTCACCGATCCTTGGATAACAGAATGTCCCCTGGTTCATGTGACAGCATACGGCCATCGGTAAGAGGCGTTTTCGATTCCACGGTGCGTGCGGGACTAGACAAATCGTCGAAAATCGTAAGCACGGTGGCACACGAATGCCGTTGAGCGAGCCAGGCCAGCAAATAGATTGCTTTTTAATTTGGTTCCTGCGATTGAGCAGCGTGCAGCTGGGGCGGAGAAAGGAACACTATTAAATTGTGATTAAGTGATTAAAACACAATAATGCAAATATTTTCCTTTTTTGTATACGTGTGTGTGTGTGTGTGTGTAAGCGTGCGCGCTTACAAATGGAACGACCTCCCACGACAATTGCGTCAGGCAATTGGTTGGTGGTCTGATGAGTGAAACGAGCCTCAACGGAGTCAGATCGGCGTAATCGGGTACCAGTTCGCAGTGGATGCAGCGAGATGGATGGCATGTGTTTGTCGAACTCTAGGCGACATGTACTGCGAGGGAAAGTATGTTGGGGAACACGATAATCATCAAAACGGCGTAGCTTGTTTGTGGCAATCATTATTATTATCAATTTCATGTTTACGGTTCAAACGACAGACTTTTACACTAACTATAGTAATTTTTGTTCGATACTCTTTGACCTGTCCCTGTTTTCATGATTTATTTCGTCAGCTAATTTTAATTTTGATCATATGTTGTAAAAGTTGTATTATTATTTCTGCGTTTTGATGTGTTACTAATTAACCGATAGTGCTACGGTTATTGGTGTAAATCGAATGCTTGTGTTTATTGTTCTGTTTGTGTTTTTATCAGTGAAATTATCTAAACAACTGATGGCAACGTTGAGTAACTCCACGCGACCGAGGAAGCAAAGTCGTTAGACGAGAATAGCGCATCGAGAGAAAACAATTAACGGCGCGTTATTGCTGTGTTTTAAAAAAATCTACAATGAGTGATAATAAATTGGCAAAACCACACACCTTGATTTTCTTATTTACGATTTGCGCATTCGCAATATGCTTTGGGGTATCTCGGAGGAGCGACCATCTGCGCCGCCCTTCATCATTCGCAGCACCAAAGCCGTAGCGTTATGGCCTTCCCGAGGGTGCCCGGGTTGAATGTTGTTTCTGTTTTATGGAACGACTTTTGTACGCCATCCGGCGTCGTTGTTACGCGGGGAAAGGTGGGTAATGAAGAAAAAGCACACGGCCAGAAAGGAAGCATCGGGCGCGATGTTGGAGGTGTGAAAACAAAAATACAACTCTAACAGAAGCTCATAAAACTGCACGATATTACTTATTGCTCGGAACGGGCGTCTGGAGAAGCGAACGAGACAAAGCACGGCTCTCGAAGATCACGATCGACGCCATAACGCGTACTATGCTTTACTTTCCTTCGCAGCGTTGGCGTTGCGCTAGCTGAAGTTGTATAACAAACAGGCATCAGCTAATAAAACAAACTGCTGGGCTTGGCTCGTTCATCCGATGTGATGTGAGCCGGCAAGTACATCGCATCGATTAAAGAATTGGCCCCTATTGCGTGGTGCTCGATAGCTTAAGCGGTGTCATGCTCGAACAGGTCCGGAACCAATGTTTACTCGTTGACTCATCACGAACGGGCCACCAACGGTGCCCATCGGTTAGTATCTACGAGCGGAACCGAGGGAAGGTCCGAGCTGACTACGGACTGCTAATCCGTCATCCGTCAGCGTTTATGACTCCTGCGTTTATGACTTTCGGCTGGAATACGGAATTTCCAACGATACAAAAACCACACCGAGTCTCATCACATGCTGTGGACCCTGGGCCATGGTCAGATGTAACCCAAATGTGTCTTTTTTAACTTGCCAAGTTCTGCTTAGGCTTTCAAATCAAACACATCTAAATTAGAGTCGTAGAAAGTCTTGTATAAGTTATACCTTCACATGACAAAACAATGGTTCATAGGAGGAGATACTCAGTTGATCGTAATGATATGACAACAGGAAATAACTGACCGCCTGATATGGGGAAACCGGTGGCAAATTAGGCTACGATAATGTGACGACGACATCAAACACGTCACGCTTGATCATATGTAACTTTCCTCGGCCTCACTGAGGTCTTACTTGAACTTTGTTCCTGTCGACCGATCAGTGTGGTTAAAAGTTGTGTTTTCATTACTGCTCAGAAACTAAACTTATTATTTCCTTTTACGATGCAATGTGTCATGCTATACATAATTTTTCATTTTAGTCTTTCCATTTCCTTCCATTTAAGAACTCTCTTTAAACACATTTCTACTTTTTAGAAACTACCCTCAAAATGTATATTGCACAAATAAATTCCTACAATATTCTGACCAAAAGCGTCCAATAAAGGCCCTTAATCCCTCTGCGCTTGTATAGCACCTTCAAGACAGCGCCGATAAGCGGCCGGACAGCATGGAGAATCGAGCATAATTTGCTCGTTTGTCACATGTTGTGCGATGCCACCGTCTTTTCAGTTTCCGATGTCTTCAGCTCTCTGCATTCGAGCGTCCTTTCTCCGTCATTCGGACGTTTTCACCACACGCTTCAAAACCGAACCTTTAAAACTCCATCCTGCTTCAGCTGAGACATGCGGTCGAGCGCAGGTTACGGTGCACCGAACCGGCCAGCTTACTAGCCAGTTGCTTTCGCCGTCGGCCTAAATTAAATTATTATATTTAAATGCGTTTATAAATAAATTTTACACTTCAGCTCGATCATTCGACGCGGTCATCGCGGACATTCGGTTCCCGGAAGGGTACCCGGGTTTGCCGACCGGTGGAAAGTACGTGTAAAAAATGAAATAAATATTTATCGGTATTACTTTAGCGCTTTAAATGGGTGAGCGGTGCCGTGCCGACCAACCTGTGGTTTGCTTTACACTGTTTAATCACACTGACCGGGTGCACAAAGACCGACGAGAGCGCTTAAACAGTTGATTGCGGCGCAGCTCGAAGCAGCAGCTTGTTTCGTTTTTTTTTTAACATCGGATCCGACGGGATTCGATGATGGGCCGAACAAATGAGCCCCAGACGATAACCGCAACCTCTGGCAAGTTGCGGGCTCCACGGCTCGAGCACCGATGCGACGGGCAATTACTTTCGGTCAACATAATTGGCATATTGCTCGCCCGGGATGGCACCCGCGTTTGTTGCGGTGACTGTTTGACAGTTGGTTTTCATTTTTTTTTACCCTTATTTGAAGGATCTTCTCAGGAGCCCACACTTTCGTAACGATCTCTTTGACACCTCGCGGATCAATTTTCGACGAGTGTAGAGCCGAAGATCGAAGACACCGGCCGTCCACCGCAAATTAATAACGTAATGAGCGAATCGATCGAGATCGGCGTGGTGAACGAACGCTGCACGGGGTTTGCTGTGGCATCGGATGAAGAAAAAAAAAACCCCGATGGCAGTTTATGGACGACCGTGTTTTGCCGTTGTTTGGACAGGGCGTTCCAGTCAACAGCTGGGGCTGGGTGATCGTATATTCCGGATGAGAATCAAACGAGAAAGAATGTGTGGTATAATCTGCTTACATAGCATCACCATTTGTTTGTTTGATGTTTTCAGGATTGGAGCCTAGTAAATGATTTCGTCATCAGTTATTTATTTTATGACAATTTTGAATTACAACATTGAGATATGTTTATGGTATTTGTGAAATAGAAACACCAATTAGTTTGTCCATTTTTATCTTTTTACAAACTTTTAGACTGTAAACAAAAACTTGCTAATTTAATGTTGTTGCTTGTTCATCATACTTTCTTCGAACTATGGGCTTAGTGTGATTAAATAAAATGTGTTTTGAACAGCATAACTTTATTTCGATGTAGTTTGAAAGCCTACCTCAGTCTACCAGCTGCAAATTGAACAAAATACACGCACACTACCAGTAGTAGTAGTAGTAATAACATACCCAGCGATAAAGCTCCACCCTCAGTTGCAGGGTGCGTGCGCATGCGAGAAAGAGATAGTGAGTGAGAGAGAGGGAGAGAGAACGAAAGTGCTTGAAATCAGGTGGAGCTTGAACGTGATGGTGGGGATAATGTGTGTGCATGTGTGCATTTGAAAAGGACATCATTGCGTGTATTGGTGAGATCTGTACACCGACTGTATCACTCTGGTCGGCGGGTGGAGATTTACAAGAATCTTTTCCCCACAAACCCTTTCTTTTGCACAGGAAACCCTAAATGCTTTCAGCTTCGTGCACTTTACTTTATTCTTTCGCCTGTTCTTGCTTTCATTGCTAGTGGCATAGAGGCAAATAAATTTATGGTTGGAATAATTTAAAAAGAAAAGATAATTGACTTCTGTTTTCCGTTCGATAGCCGGAGCCGATGCCGATTCGTTCGAATGTTTAACATGGATAATTGATTTAATTGATGTTTTGTTTCTCGAACTGCTATCGGAAGGCTTTTGTTGACTCGTTGGCTGTTTGCTGCTGTTTTCTGAGTGGTCCTTTATTGTGGTTTGAATGGACAAACATTTGAAGAATAGCATAAATTGCTGACGAAACATTGCTATTCAAACATTCTAATCTGCGTGCAAACTAAACGTACCTGTTTAACTATTGAAAATATATGACGAGTTTCGTTGTACAAAATTATGCTTGAACTGTATTTTATTTATGGTTACACTGATAATAGTATCTCGATACCCGTGTAGTTTCTCTAACAATAGTATCCCAATACGCTGAAATATCTTAAATCAAGACTTCATTATGGAATATTTTTCACCATATCCATGTGAAATATGGCAAAGGCAAACAAAATAAAGAAAATATTCCGATTTCACATAAAATACATAAAACGCTTTTATGATTCGAGGTTTTCATATTGCTAAATATGGCGCCTGCAACAATGTTTGCGCACCACGGGAATTGACAAACAACAAACCAACCCACTTTTCCTACTATGTTTATATGCAGATTTCAATTAAGTAATTCATCGTACCTGCCACTTTCCTAACCACAAACGATTTTATTGTGACCGTGCTATTCCTTTGCGCAACAGTGCGTTAAATAAGTAGCTCCCGATGGTATCTATCGCTTGTCCGCACCGAACCGGGCGTACTTTAATCGACATGCAAATCCGATGGCTTCCATGTTCCGCGCCGCACCGCCATTCCCCTCTTTAGGCCAATGAAGCACAGTAAATTACTACTTTCTCGGTGCGCCAACCTTGTACTTGAGGCATGATAAATTGGGAACGGGCCCCAAATAGAGTCGCCACATCGTTGCTGCTTTGTGGCTACCGCATGTTGACGTTTCAATCTGTACGCCCGTTTCGCCTACTATGACAGGCATCTAATTTGCATCCCATCACGTCAAGTGGTTCTAGTGCAATGAACGTATATTGGTAGCGAGCTTCATCCGATGCGATGATAAGACTTGTAGGTAATCTGGTTACATACGCTGGCGCCTAGTTTTTTCATGTTTTTCTCGCTTCGTTAGCCGTTGTACGCCATTTTAGACATGGTATGTTCGTAACAAACAGCACAAAGCGTTGTCCAGATCATCCGCATTCCGCGGGACTTCAAAGACGAGCGTTGGGTCGGGTCGGTGGGAGATGGGAAAAACCAATATTGATTTCAGCATTCTTCTGACTCCCGACGATGACAACGGTACGAACGATGGAATAAGAAATGAAGGTTTGATGCCGGACGTTCCAGCAACGGTGCGAAGTGGGGAGAGGGGAGCTACAAGGGGCATAACAATATAAAAGCCAACCAAAAAGATGAGTTGACAACCGGCATGAACAAACAAAGCATAAATAATAACAAAAGTATAAAAAGCTGTAGCCGTGAAAGGGTAAACGAATCAAATCCTGGCCATCCAAGACCTGACATTCGTGATGCGCTGTCGATGGTTCTTTCCAGTTTTTGGGTTTGTGTTTTGCTTCTTTCGGGCTGACCACGCTGAGGAAGCTGCTCGTGCTTCGCTTCTGGGCCGGGCAGGTACAAAAACCTGTTATGTTGATTGCGCCATCCGCCCTTGCCGCCCGATGCCGATGTGCCGCATCAGCAAATTATTATAATCTTATAATTTATTTTAATAATTTTATTACATTTTTATTCCGATTTGAACGACGATTTTCGGCGTTTTTGTTCTGTCATCTTCAATCGGTTGGACACGGCAGCTTATCGTGTGAGGCGGCGTGTTGTTTTTTTTTCATTTTTTGTGCGTGTGTGTTTTGCTTAAGTTTCTTAGAACCAATAGATGGTGAAGAGCTTTGCTTTTGTGCTTAAAACTAAACCAAACTCTGTGTTATTACGTTGTTTTATTAGGTTTAACTGAATCTTTAAAAATATCCTTCAGTTTCAGCATCCGGCTCGTTAGATACATTAACTTCAAAAGAATGGTACTTGTTTGCCTCGTTATTTAAATATTCTTTTGTTTTCCATCTAACGTATTCTAACAAATTCTAAAAGTAGACGAAGATGCGGGTATTGTTGACAGGTCAAAATAACATCAGAATGAAAACCGAGCCTAACATGTCAAAAACAGATCATAATTTAGTAATTATGCGGCGATATTAATTGGCCTTTACTTTCAGTTTTTCCGTCACGTTGCGGCTTCTATCGGTTTGGTGATGCAAGCTGCACTGTCAATGTTTTTGTTTTTTGTTTGTGCGTCCCGTCCAATAATAAGACACAGTTTTTCTGCCTCAGTGCATTAAGAGTATCCCAACTTGCAGCAGGACCCTTACATTGGGATAAACATCGATGTAGTTAGACCGTAACAGTGGCGGGTGAGTCCACCCGATCCCTAACTTTTTGTCGTCCAATGTTTAGACATCTTTTGTTGCACATGGCGGGAGCTTCTTGCGGTTCAGGCGTGTGTTAGGTTGGGGAACGGCACCCGGACTACTAATCTTCCGCCATTTAGGGTACAACATGCACACACATGCGACATACCAGCAATGGCAGCAAGGGCCGACGTGATATCTATAATCGATTACAATTTAATAGACTATCATCATCGTCAATTGTTATTACTTCATTCCGTGCAAAAGCTAGGTCTCCGGATGTCTACCGAACCCCGAGCACGTTGCGTGTCATCGTGTCGTTTTGACGATTTTGTAAACACGTTTTTAAACAGCAGTGCCGTTGTGGTTTCTTACCTACCCACGGATAGAGAGATGGTGGTAGAAAATTGACCCTTGAACGCCGGTAAACGATATAATAAAATTCAATTCGTGTACGTCCTTTAAAAGAGGATTTGCGTTGGATCGATCCATTACTGAAATTTCTTTTAAAATATATCAGGCAATAATAACATCACCATTCGTTTCGCACACAAATTGGAGCAAACCGGTTAATATATCTTTATATTTCGTTCGTTTTTTCTTCTAAATCTATCGTGTACAACGGAACCAGCACAACATCTCTCGCATCAATTTGTATCGTCCAATTAAAGCATTATACTACAGAAGTTTACTACCATGGAACGCAAAAAAAATCTCACCACATCGTCAATATTGATATTATTTAGAGCCATCTTTTGCAGGACATTACGAGCGGGGAAATCAACGAAACGCTAATGAAAATTACACCGTAAACCCATCCTAAGCCTCTGTTTTCCGATTCGTTGAATAGTACGATCGGCAGCCCAGCAGATCTGTGGGACCGCTAGTAGTTTATAATAAATTCGGATCACTGTCATCCTCAGTCGAACCGCCGGAACGCAGTAAAGAGTGGGATTAAATTTAAGCGACGACGTAGCGTGCGCTCCGGACGCCATCGACATTTTGACGGGCTAACTCTATTAACCTTTCAGCGTCCGCTGGTGTCCATTGGTTTCGTGGTTAAAGAATAACCTCGCGGCTGTTGAAGATGGTAGTGGTAGTGGTGCACCGGCTTGAAAACATTAAAGTAAACAAATTGTCAGCAAAACAAGCATCGCACACCGCGCGCTCATCTCCGCCGGTTAAAAAAGGAATACAAAATAGGCCGTGCAGAAACACAAGTCAAACATTGTACTACTGCCATTAGCAGCGGTGGTGGCGGCAATCGTGCGGGGCCGTTTACACGGGACAAGTTGTTTTCAATTCGCACCATCGTCATCAGCACTTCATAAACATCACCTCTAGGATGGTTTCTGAAACAGTGAAAAAACACTCACACACCGGTCCTTTCTCCGGTCCGATCTATCGGGGTAGATAAAACTGGCTAAATTATTGTATCGTAAATATCGATAATTTAATTAAAATTTTGACACCAAATTGAGGCATAAATTAGTGAAATTATGATCGCAACGCCGCTTCTCGGTGAGATCTGCCTTGAGCAAGCGCTAGCTTCCGAAGCGCGTTCGTTGCGAGCCTCCGGTTGATGGTGGAACCGTAAAACGCCTCTTTCCGACCTCGCGTTGAAAGATGTTAAAGCGCTGTCTGCCGCCCGTTCCTGGCCTGCCCGTGCCGGGTCGTTCAATTCGTCACAGCCGAGCAAATGCAAATCCAACGGTTCGCGTTTGAACCACGTTGACCTTGGTTCCACCTCGAACATCAATCTCACTCTGGACCATCGATCCGGGGCCATCATCCCGCAAGCAAGCCAGCCAGCCAGCCGGCCAGACAGTCAGCCAGTGTTTGCTTTCCTGTTCGCACCAAACAGCAGGAACAGTATTGCGTGAAGGAGCGGGACTTTACGATCTCAGGGTGCCCGCGAGGCAAGGTGTGCCCGGGTGCCATAAAGTAGCATTTCCAATCGGACGCTCGCAGCATTCGGAACGAAATCTTTCTTTATCGCGCCTAATTTTTAGTGCCTGCTGAACTTGGGCCCCCGCAGAAAGATGTATCCTTCTGCTCGACGAGGAAGAAAATTATTTGCTCTGTAGCACGTACTAGCGCGCTGCTGCTGCTGCTGCGCGACGGTGAATTGAGTCCTTTCGACGCGGCAGCGAGCATGATTGAAATGGTAATCGGTGCAGTCCATCGAAGCCAAGCGAGACACAGAGCGACGCGGAATCGGCAAACAGTTTAATCGCAAACTGGCTCAGTGGTTGGCAACACGAGCGCATCACAATTTTATATTCAAGTTTAGGAAAACACGATAGGTCAATTCCTATTTTCAATTTTTAATTCTATATTAATAACATAATAACTATGCAAAGATAACATATGTTTTGTGGGTTAAAAAAATATCAAATAAAAATGGAACAAGTCAAACCTGTTTGTTACGAATCAATCCAATGTACTGCATCTCTGATTTCTTGCGATTGCCGACCACTGTCCTGTGGCCGTGCACCACGAGAAGATCGCGCTTTGAAGTTTGACCGCTGTGTGGTAATACGGTCGATTGCAACCGCTGCTGCAACTACCATGAAGTTCAAGCCAACCTACTGCAGCCAATTAGATTGCTTTATTAACCTTCGGGTTCAGGCGAGTCTGCGACACTTAACCTGACTGCGGATAGCAACCACGGTTAACTACCCCGCGAGCCCTACCAGCTCGAAAGCGCACACACCCCCCTTCAATAAATCAACGTTTCGCTTGCTCCCCGAACGGAAGGTGTGACACTGACGTATGGGCAATTGAGCGGGGTAATTAAACGCGGTTAAGCGCGTTATCAAGTGACAACCATTTATCACCTGCCAAGTGACACCTAGGCGAGCGACGCTGCGTAACACCGCTGCTGCCATCCAGAAGGGATTGCAATCGTGCGATCGAAAACGTTGATCACCTTCGTTGCTTCCGTGGGGTGCGCGGTGAGTGTGTGCAATCGAACGACTGCTTCCCGGCACCTTTCGTTCCTTTCTGGCCTGATCTCCTGGTTACCATTCGGGTTAGATTTTCCACTGCGCGCGAGATTGATTCTCGGGCGTTCGAGCGTTCGCTGGAAAGTGCTATTAATTAACATTTTTTATTTGATTTATATGTTCCCTCTCGCTCTCGCGGCTCGCTCGGAGCGCATGCCACGGTTGCCTTTATGTGCAGGCGGCACCGCGGCCGGTACGATATAAAAGGTGAAACCGCTTATCGTGCCGTTCCAATCTCATTTATGAGTGGTCGCGTTTGTTCAACGATTTTATTGAGAACGCCGTCGACTGCAGCACCGGCCCGCTTGCTTGTAGCCAATGGGGGAGAGGGAAGCGAGGAGAGGAGCGGTAGAGTAATGGGGAGGGGTGGAAGCACTCTTCCACGAGTGAGAGACCGATTTGATTTAATGACTTGTTTATTTGCATATTTATTAATCTCATCTATTCGATCTATAAACACACAATCCGGGGCATCATGATGTGGAAACTCGATCCCGAGCGACGACTGATGGCGAAAGCGTTCAGCAGCGCCGCTGAGATCGAGCGGATCGATCGGTTCTGAGAGCGCGTTATGTGGCTAATTTTCATAAATTTGTCGAATTAAATCGATCTGCCGCTGTGCTGTGCGGAGCGCGGCACGCCGGACCGCTTTGATGATCGCGCTCGATTGCTGCAGCAGCATCATCAGTACCTGGAGCGACTAATTGATTTCTCGATTTTCAGGCACACCATTTGCGGCCCTGCGCGCAGATGGATGATTGAAAGCCGTATTAGCGTGGCATTTGAAATGCCGAGTGCCGACCGGAGGTCCGTGTCACTAAAGCGATCATCGCGATAGCAGTCGGGAGAGGTGAACCGCTTTTCGGGCGGTCCTGTCAGTCAAACGCCTGTCCGCGTGTCTATCGCAGCCCGAAAATTCCTTCGCGGGGTGGCGATCGCTTCTGTTTGTGATCGCTTCTAACCAAGCTAGCTCCACTTAAAGCTATCGATGTAAAACAAACTCCTAACACCTCAGTGGAACGCGATCCAATTGCACGAGCGCACGTGCGTCTGATCGGTGATAAAAAAACGATCACGCACTGGAGCGAAAACCAAACCCGCGACTTGCATTTGCAACCGCGCGAACGGTGAAAGATTTATGAACGTTAATGCTAGGGTTCAATGGAGATAATTAATTCCACCTGTGCTGCACCGCGACCTGATGCGCGATCTCTGTGTTTCGGCGTTGGGGCGCTATTTAAATAAATCGCATTTAATTTGTTTTCGCAATTGCATTAGCCAGGGTGAGGTGTGAGTGCTACCATTTGCTTAGTGTATGTGAGTGAAAAATGCCGTTCAAGCGTCGGTGCAGTCGCAGGTGGTAATATGGGAAAAGGCAAATGCGGTATGCGCGAAATAATAAGACGTTTCACGGCGATACCCGCATCGATATCAGGTGGTGAAGATTGTAGTTGTGTGTCTTTGTGTTTCTTTTTTTTCCTTGATTCTCTACCATAACATCGAAGACGATGTGAAACTTGCTTGGCGAGTACGTCGAGTGCCAGAAACAGCACAGTTCTTTTCTGAACCGAATAGCGTTGTTTGCTCGGCCGCTCTTCCTAAAGGATAAAGGAAGTATGCGCTAACGACCGTCACGCTTATCAGAATTGTCCTCCTTACCGATTGGTTTGCAATTTTGTTTCACCTTCAGCTTCGCGGAGAATGCAAATTAAGAGCCACCAGATAGACGCAGTAGGCAAAGCAAATAGCGTCAACATCATTATCACGAAAACGGAAATCGGTACCCGTGCGATCAAATTGGTAACTTACAAGCCTACGCGGCGTGATTTCACTGGAAACGTATGCAGTAGCACCAGCAGTAACAGCAGACGCCAATCATCGTTTGACGCTCTCTGCTTGGGCGTAGGGTAATTGTTCTGTGTAAACATTGGAGCTTGCTAACTGCTCCACACGGGGCAGCAATTAGAAGTGCGCGCCGCAGCTAATGATCACCTTCCCACACCAATCCGATCGTACTAACGGGCGCGAAGGGAGTGTATCAAGGGTGGGCAAGGGCATCGATGCTGGTCATCGGTACAATGGCAATCAGGAGGTAAATTTAACGATACCTAATCATTGTCGATAGAGTAACGCGTTGGATCGGGTTTCTACGAATGCGTAAGCTTATAATTTCGATTGAGACGCGATCAATCCGTTGGCTAGATCAAAACAAATCGAATAGGAAATTACGTTCCTTATACATGGAATGGTAATAAGCGG
>JXXA01007317.1:0-10904 GCA_000956255.1 Anopheles punctulatus
TTTTTTGGTTTTGCTTTGATCGCTATCGATGCGTGCGTTGTTTATGCGACATTTTCGTGAACAAGTTTGGCTCACTTACTTGGCTCGGGTGCAATTACTTACGATGCCGTGTCACTCATTATGCTTGTAGTGTCAGCGTGATCGATTTATAGCAGCTGGTGCTTCGTTTTGCGCCTGTACGGTCAGGTAGCACAGATTTACGAACGTCAGCGATATAAATGTAATCTCGTTTTGCCCGGGATCTGTCATCGTTGTTATGAACATTAGCTACAGATGGATTGAACTCGAAGTATGTGTTCTCTTTTTTGTAGGAGAATCAACGAAACGTATGCTATTTAGGTATTACTAGCAAGAATTTTGCACACTTTAGCGATTTTCAGGAGCTTCTTCAACTTATATTTCTTTAGCCTTACTTTTAAGAAAAAAAAATGTCTATTTTGCCATAAAATAATGTCAGGCATGTTGCAGGCTTACGAGGCTTGCTATGGGTTAAAGGTTTAGTTCTTGCGATAAAAGAGGAGATGATCCTCATAGGATTATGATTTCGATCAATGTTTTAAATTATGTTAAATTTTAGCGACTGTCATATAAGCGAAAGGTTGCAATCATGTTTTATTTCAGTCATTAACACTTTACACTTACACTGATGATTTGCACTTTATAATAACAAAATTTAATAGTTTTACTTTTTTTTCTTTAGTATATCGAATATATTTTGAGCATTAAGTGTGCAATTAAAAGACTGTAAAATATTGCAATTGAACATGCATGCGGTTTTTTATGTTCTCTTCAGTTCCAAAGATTCATCACTGCTTTGCCCTAAAGCTGGTAACTTCGGTCTCATATATAAATGGCTTTTGTTTATTTTTGCACTTAGTTTTTCCCCTTTACAGCTGCTGCTACAGCTGTTGACTACCATAGTTTCTACATGTATGTAAAAAGAGACATATAGAGTGTTATTCCATATAAAGATGAAATAAATGACCTCAATAGCTAAATTTACTATAACAAGCAAAAGCATGATTGAAATGTCATTTTATATTGTTTTTTTTTTTTGGTCCAATCAAATACACTTTCAAACGCGACGGAATTTCCGAGATGGGGTAAAATTATAATTATGATTTGTCTTGCTGAACTATTTTTCGAAGTTTCGAATTTTCGAATTTGTTTTATTCAAGTAAAGTTTCCGAAAAAATCAATTATTCAAATGGTGATAACGATTGTTTTGATATTTAAAGTTAATTGTTAATTATTTCAATCGTGTTTTCCAAAACACTCCAATCTTGTTTGTCCCAATATCAAACATCGCTTTGCCGCCTGTACCTTTATGAAAACTAATCAAAGCCAATCACCATAATTGAATTTTATTTGATTCTCCTCGTCAGGGATACACATCGATGCGATTGAGTTTATGCATTTTCTCTTTCAAACGCATAATAGGCACCGCATCGCAGTCAACCAGCCGGCGAGGCGGAACGGTTCGACCGAAAAATAAAATTCATCGCCCAAAGCACACCGAACGCGGCCAGCGTGTGGTAGCGACGCTCGCCCCCTGCACGAAAAAATAAAAATAAAATAAAAACAAGTGATGATAAAAATAACATAAATTGCTTCCCAACCGATGTCGCACGACAAAATGCCCAGCTGAATTTATGTCAACCACACTCGGCGCGCATATATCTCCCGGACTAGCTTATGTCAGTTTTATTTATTTAACATTTGTCAACAGTTTTGAAAACAAACGCATGTTCGCATAAATGTGCGTTCTGGTTGGTCTGGTTCGTGCATCGGTTGGTGCATCGGTTGCAGGGTTGATGAAAAATTGACCCAAGGGCTTGAAGACAGAGAGAGAGAGAGAGAGAGAGAGAGAGAGAGAAGGAGAATGAGCGATTGAGAAACTGAGAGAGAAATAGTTCAATCAATGGGACTAAACCGATTTATCCTTGCCAAACAGACCCTCGCCTATGCAATCCTCACGTCTGTGCTTGCTGCAACGAAGGGAACGAAGAGTGCGAAGCAATCAAAAACTCCTATTAAGAAGCCGTTTAATTTTAGCACGGTCGTCAAAATATTGTGACCACCAGCTGGTGTGTTTGTTTGGTTGAAACATTAAGCCTACCAATCGTCCCTAGTCCTGCATGCAGTAAGCTGTGTCCATGATAGTTTAGCAAAAAAAAACCCCATCCTATGCAAAGTAGATTGTACGTGATAAACCGTTGTCCTGGCAGCGGGGCATAATGTGTTTTGCTTAATGCAATTTGCTATTAGGTTTGGGTTTTTTGTTTTTGTTTTTACAGACATGACACAGCGTGAAGTTAATAAACACACCCAAGGGTGTAATTTAGCGCCACTGCATGTGTGATCGATTATTTTTACCTAAAGCCTGCCCATTTGTGTCATGTTGTTTAGTTTTTTTTTAATAATCTTTGTGATATTAGATCTGGTAAAATTGATTTCAGTTATTTGCTTACATCATTACACAATTATAAATAATGGCAAGAAAACACGATAAAGGGATACGTTGAAGGCAGATACAGCAAACAATCGACATGGCTCATCGAGATTCGAAGCTATGAGGATTAATTTGGAAGCGGTAACTTCGGTCCGGCCTCAATGTAGTTTAATTTAAGGCAGGTTAAACTCTAGAAGACCTTCACGGCAACAACATCATCTGCTACCGGTGGCTGAACGAAGAACAAAAAGAGAGAAAGAGAAGGAAAAAAAACGTTAAAGATATAAAGGGCGAGATGAGTACAGAAAAAAAAACATTAGCTGGTGTTGATTTGGGCTCAGTTGGGGGCATTTTATGTACGAAAATAAAATAATATACCGATGCTACTTTTCACATGGGTCTTCGCGCCACTTGCCTTACAGGGCGCTCCTACCGACACAGCACATTTCCATTACCAGCTAACAGGAACGAGTCCCATGCCCATGTGTTGCCAGCCGAATAAAACGCGCAAGCGAGAGCCTTACAGAATCGCACAAAAAAGCGAAAGAAAGTGATATCATTTTTTTTCCTCTACGCTACGCGTTTGCTCGTTGTGTGTTTCTGTTTTTGTTTTTTTTTTTTTTGTCATACATACTCACCGAACACACTCTGTCCCAGTTCTCTGTATCATTTTTCTTATGCTGTGCCTCACTATGCACACGTGTTACCAGAATGGTCCGGGAGTAATATTATCATTTTCATCCCCGGGATGCAAGGAATCTGTAGCAGCGTGGGTTCCTGGAGTGAAACAACCCGATTCAGCGAACGGCAGGAGGCGTTCGTCGCAGGAGGGACTCTCGAGGCACAAATTTGTTGCTTCTGTATTGCGTTCTTTTTGCTGTTGTTACTTTCACCTTTCAACGGTCGCCCTTAACGAGCGGTACGGAAGATACACATGTACATATACCCTGGGATGCAGTGTTGGGAGTAGAAATTATTACAATCGACCGAAATGCGTTTGAGCCGATGAGAGTACTGAGCCACGTGGGGGAGTGTGTGTCCTCTGCCCTACGGTGTACCATCGTAACCGTTTAGCTGGCAAGTACAAGTAAAGAAAAGAGGTTGTTGCTGTTCCATATCTGTTTCGTATCGCTTTATTAGAACTGTGTGAGGCAAATATGGTGCGGATATCAGTGCTTTCTCGTTAAAAAGACGTTAAAAAACAGGGGTAATGTAATTGATTAGCTAAATATAACGTAAAAGTAATTAAAACAGTAGATAGTGAATTTGATAAGGGTATTTATATTAGTCAAAGTTGGCCCATGCTTGAAGCAAACGATAAAGTTTAAATTTGCTCAAAATATGCGTAGGCTAATATGATCTCTGCATATTTTTTTAAATTACAAAAGATTATCATAACAAGCTGTTTATTCTAAAACAATTTAAACCAATCGATTGCGAACTATGACAGTCGTAACGATGTGAGTTATATTTGTAGATAAAATATTATATTTTATTTCAAAGTCATGTAAAGCGAATCTGAACTAATTTGAAGTTTAAGCCACTGAAGGTGGAGGTAGATTTATTTCAAGACACATTTGTATAACATTAATGTATGGAATGACTTCAAAGAAGTTTTGTTTATTTTTCCCCGACGTTACAATAGCTTTGTTTAAGACATTTATTTCTTACATCATATCAAATCAAATTAAGAGTGCATGAGCTTGTTTGAAATAAAAGTAACGTCCAACACAGTTTTGAAACAAATTGTAACCTAAATCTTCCTTTACCACTTCCACAATGTTGCAATAAAGTACACAGACGGCGTTCGCCGAAACCACATTTCATGGTGCGGTATCGAAGGATGTATGGAAGACTTAATTTCATTCCAAGTGCCGTTCCAAGCGCGCTTTGCGATGGTCTGGATGTAGTCCATCCCGCCAGCTTCTGGCCTTCCATGCATATGCTATAACAAAACCCCATGTGTTGCTTCGCAGCAAAATATTTGCACACGTCACAACGAGGAGAGCCGTGTGCGGGCAGCAGCAGAAAACACAATCGAGGAGAAAAATTCTAACACCCAGAGCCTGCAAGCAATAAAATGCAACAACAAGAAACTCGCCTGTGAATATGACTGCCAGCAGCAACAGCTTCGAAAGCGGCGCAGCTCTTGCAAAATGCAGATCCACCGTGGAACACCGCAGGGGCTGCCTTGGGTTGAAGCAAACCCGTTGGCTAAGGTGGTTTAAAATTTTGCACAGAAAACAACAAAAATGTTGAAACCATAAAATGGCATACAGCATACGGAAGGAAAGGCTCAGCCGGCGAGCGCGATAGAACATTGGCCAGATGAGAAACACGTTGCGCGCAGCCATTCACACAACTGTAGACTCGGACTTGGAAAACCACAAATGGTACTACAACCATAGGAAGCACACGAATAGGAAACGTAGCGATGTACTGTCTTTAGGCAAAAGGCGTTACGGTTTAAAGAATCATAAAGGGAATCACCAGGACCGGCTGAAGTTCTATCCAACATCAATAAATCTATAGTTTTCCATACTTCTATGGAGAAGAAAAATGTAGGTACAGGGCAAATAAAAACTAGAACAATTCAGTTTTATGCATAGAGTATAAACATTTTGCGAAAGATGATTAATTCAACGCCATTTGTTTTCATATACATATATTCGATGATGTTGATGATGAGGATTAATTTGCTAGTTTCCTGCAAGGATTGAAGAAATATTTTTTCTGGGGCTTTATTAATCATTATTAAGTCGATAAAATGGAAAATATATAAAGGAATAAAGCGCTTAGTTTTTCGTGTTCACCTTTACGATTTGTTATAATATATTGAACATTTTGAAACATTTTAATTTTATTATATATTGATATCAGGTCTTTTTATTTTACAGGCCAACAAAACTATTAGTTCTGAAAATCTTTAACCTTAAATCTTAATCGAAAATTTGTATGAAATCTGATCCATATTTTTACAATGTCTCAGTATTAGATCTTTAAGGAACTCATGCAAATATTTTATGTATCTTGAAAAGAGATTAAAAATATCAATTGATATATTCATAAAAAAGATGTTTTGTTTTATAATTTTGTATATAAGTCAAAGAAAACACAGTGTCTGGTCTTTACGTATTGCCCTTCAGTTGTTTTAATTTTTAAGAGGATGGTTTATTTACATCATGAACAACGAACGAACATTCACTTAAATTGTTTGATGAGAGCTGTTGAATTACAAACTATCAAAGCGTAGCCTGATCTGTATGACTTATAATAAAAAGCGACGTCTCAAATTTACCGATAGCTTATGGCAACGGTACACATGAAACCCAGTGCATGCAAGCTGAGAGGGAAAAACTGTGTTCAAAGGAGGAAGGAGGAGGAAAAATAGTTTAAATAGTTTGCCATAGTGATGACGAGCGGGATTCCTCTCGCAGCTGACACTATGCAGAAGAGATTTTAAACGAGCTAAAGTGCTGCAACGTTATTTACATGCATTCCCGCACTTTGGCATTCATACGAAACGTCACACAGGTGGGACACACAGATACGCACTAAGCCATCGTAAATATTTGCAATTTGGAACTGTAATCTAGTTTGAATAGAAGGTTTAAAGTGCATAAATTTTCTTTCTTCCAAAGCATCACTCTATACATTCGATATGTTTTGAATGAGCATTATTTTACATAAGCGCATAGGGAAATGGGCGTTCACCACGAAAATCTTCGTGAGATTTGGTTTATACGAACACATGTGTGCTGAGGGGTGATGTTAGTACCGAAAACATCTTCATCAAATGATGCGCACGGCATGTGAAAGGGCCAGCGGATGTGTTGAAATGTTTTTCCTAACACGTCTATTATCCACCCAACCCTCCACGGAAGGAATTTTCAGTCAATTCATCAAAATCGAAATAATTTCCTCTGGGAATCCGTCATAGTGATAGATCGGTAATAATATTTTCCTCCTATGCTAATATTTGTTGATGTGATCAATAAATTTCCATACCCTTCCTGGCCTGGCCCCTGAGACACCAAACATGATACGGTGCAACGGACTCTTGCGAACTATCGTGCCGAAGGGATGGCTGGGCGTTACGTTGGCCGGGTATGACGGTGAACCGTACACCTGATTGATAATAAAGCGAAGAATATGCGCACCAGCAGCAATGATATCGTTTTTCAATTTGATGAAATTGCTTTCACACCTTTCTCATCGATCGCCCTTCCTAGCGCCGAGCATGTTTGCCGTTCCCCTACCCTATGTGCCGAGCAGGACGTCTGGAAACCGAGCTTGCCCAGTCCGCATGACGCCAAATTCCAATGGGGAAAAAGTCTTTCTCCACAACACCGTCAGAAGCAATCAGTCAACGTCAGATGTGAAACGGAAAGTGAAAGCATACGGTTGCTCCGTCAGTTGTTCAAGACGACAAACTGTATGCTTATTTTGGTACCTATTTCAAACAAAGTGAATTTATAATCAATAAAAATCAGTTTGAAGCGAATGGTAGTCAATTTCGGTGTAGGTTCGGTGGTAATTCGAAATACATGTATCAAAGCAGTAAAATTGTATGCTAATAGTCCTAAAAATACTTATGAAGTAATTCTAATAAAACCTTGATTGTTTGATTTCAAGACTCATATGCACAATTTTACAATTAAACTAGAAATTTTTAAAAACCCTATAGAAACTAAAAAACTGTAGTGAAATGCAACCCTATCGAAATTGAATGCATTTGACATAACTACCATAAAGTTTTTGTACAATAAAACATCCAAAATGGCAAAAATCATCATGCAGATGGCTTACAAAATTTTCCAAATTACAATATTTTGCGGATTTAATAAAAGTACGAGCAAATCAACAAGATATACTTTTTTTCTTAAGTCAAAATTTAAACTCAAAAATGAAAATTTTTTCGGTCTTTGTACTGTTAGTGTAACATACACACTGATCATAAGACTATTAAGATCCCATATATTTCGCAGATGTCAGGTGGTTTGACCCGCCTGGGACATGCTAGGCTGAGTTATTTTACAACGCAGAGTAACGAATGAGATTCTTTACACACGCATTATTCAGTGCACCAGCTTAAGTCTATGCTTAATATGCTTAAGACATCTCCTTTGTTAAATATTGATCGTTTCGTGCCATGATCCATTATTGCCCGGGTAGAGCGCTAGGGGCGCAATTTTATGTTCCCCTCATTTGTTTCGTCGAAGAATACGGGCCCGGACACTGAAAGTTCTTGAACTGCGGGTCCAACAGCTGCAGTGGAAGATTTTAATTATTTTTTTTCTCTTTCAAATGATCCCACGTAACGAATGAAGTTGCAACGTTTTCGGGCCCCGAATCCCTGAAAACGAAAAACGACGATGAATAACAATTAAGAGTGCGAGCTTCATTAGTGCTGAGAAACAGGGAACCTGCTTATTGACCGGGAGTGTTTTAATGGATGTCAAGAAATGGAAGCTGATGGAAAGTGAAAATATTGCTCTGATGTCACATTTTGACAGCACGGCAGCAATTCAACGTTGAGTAGGGATGTAAGAACGGGTTACGTTGAATGGTCTGCGTGTTAGTGAGAGGTGAAGATCAACCCTGCTAGTTCGGAAATAGAGAGAACCTTTTGTCTTCACGAATGGTTAGACCCATTGACCCACTTTGATGTGTTATATTGATTTGACTATTTTGTATCCAACGAAAATTCAGGATGTTTTTAGAACAGATTCGAAAATTCACATCAAACCGCAGTATAAGCATAGGTAAAATTATGCAACATCAAATCGCGAAGACATTCGATCGCTTCGTTACAACTTGGGAGGTCGGTTAGATTTTAATGTTCATGCCGTTTATTCGCTACGAAAAAGGCACATGAGTGCAAGAAAAACTACGAACGCTCTATATGGCGCTGAAAAGAGTAGCATAAACTATGTTAACAACCAGTGAACAGTAGCACACACGCCGTTCTAAACCGAATTGGTATCGTTAGAGTGTGCAGCGGCGCGTACTGTTTTGCTACAGTTGACCACAAGCGTAGTCTGGCGGCGTGATAATCGCAACCCAACCCGAACCATACTCATCACAAATGGTCTCTTTGAAGGTGTTGAGATGATGAGTCAAACGCGTACCGAGCGCGTGACGTGCGAAGACATAAACGAGCGGTCACCGGGATATCTGCGAGCGATGTGGGAGGCATCGAAGCGAGAAAATTCTCCGCCAGACAGAGCGTGCTGGCCAGTTAGGGTCATTAAGTCGGGCACATTATTCTAATACATTTCACCGCCCTTTGTAACGCGACGGAAAGACACTGGGGCGATTTCAACCGATCAAAGTTAGCTTGTTCCATGCGCTGAGAACGCGAGGATATGGTTCGTTAGAGCTCGGGGCCGGAAATGGTTTGCGTGAAACAATACCTTCCACTGAAAACAATGCTTTCCGAAATTCCGCCGAAACAAAATCACCCAATGAAATGATGCGCTAGAAAACATGCAACACATTTCGTGAACTTGATCGTAAGATTTTTAGAGAAGAAGTAATGTGTTTGCATACTGTTGAATGCACATGTTTTGGGTGAATTAAATGCGATATTTGAACATTCCAATATATTTATCGCAGCATTAAAGAGCGTTAGGTAATTAAATGCGTGATTTTGTCTTTTAAGACCCATTTTTATCTTTAAATTCCAAAACTATATTTTAAACATTTGGTTTTGTATTGTGCTCCAATCAAGTCAATCGATTGTTAATTTTACAGTCAATCTTTGCACAGTTATAGTTGTTTGCATATAACAATTTCTACGATGTCAATACTAGTACTTTTGTACTTTAGTAAATACTTAAATTATTTTAAGTATTGACTTTTCAAATGTCATCATTCACTATGCTCTATGAAGTTTGCATTTTTCGCTGATTGTAATATGTCTATTTATAGAATAGAAAACAGCAGTTGAAGCAATTCTCATAAAATGAAAGTGACTTTTTTCATTTAAAAAAATTCGGAAGAGATAAATGAACATAATTTTATATTTTTCCCAATACGCTATTGGCTAAATACTTTTACCAAATATCGATTGGCGATATCGCGTTTACCATAACTTAACAGTAACTAGCTAGAAAATTTAAATCTCTACAATTCAAGAACTTTGCTTTCGTTTTGTTAAATGATCCTCAACTTGAAATGAATTCGTCATAATTTTTTTAAAGAATATTTTTACATTTTGAAGACAGTCGAATTCGCCATTAAAAGGAGTGTCTTGAATGACGTCATCATTTACTTCAATGATGGAACTAACAAACAATAAACAATAAAAATAAATCCTGTAAAATTATGTTTGTAATTTTGGTTAGTGGGTCTGTTGATGTTAACTAAATCGTATACTCAGAAAACATCGTTTATTTCACGGAAAACCATTCGATTTCATTAAAAATTGTAATAAATTGCGGTTAAGTGTAAATTTAAATGTAAATCATAATTCAAATGCAACTTGTACCAGGTTATAGAAATCAATTAGATCGAATTTGTGACTGGTATGTCAGATTTCTTTAGTATCAGGTTTTCATGATCATCATCTGTGTTTTATGGTCCTTTCAAAACCGAAATCCATTTTCCAGTACATTTGCCTCCAATTAACTAAGTACATCCGTGGCCGGATATGAAAAATCAAAATAATCAATATATCCCACGAAGGTTAACTAATAAACCTGCACAAATAGGATGATTTTCATTTGAAAATTCACTACACCGTACGTAGGCCGGCATGTACGTAGGTAGCATTGAATGGACGTGCGACTAGGCTTTAGATAATGAGAATGATAAATTATAGACATCTTTCCGGATCGGTGACCATCAGCAGGACCTTTGATCTTTGTCGTCTTGGAATTTCCCAGGCATGCGCTAACTGCTACGTCCTGTATCACCACGTGCTTTCCCATTTGGGCTCCAGGACGCCGACACTGGGCTCACCTGTGGAAAGTAGATCGCCCACGGTTTGAAAAGCACTATTCGCTATAAATAGCGCGCACCCAAGCGTTTCCGATGCGTTTGAAAATTGAAAATGATTTAATTTTGTCCTTTGCTGTACCGAAACGGAACGGACGGGAAGTGTTTCCGGTACATTGACCATCCGGCTGCCGTGAGCGTTTTCGCAAGCCGGTTTGCCCCGCTCCGTTGATGCTGATCGGATTATGAAGTAATCATCGCATCGTAATGCTATTTGCCCAAAGCATCGATTTCGACCGGGGTTTCCATCATTTTCGTCATCAGTGTACGCTCTCGTGCAGCTGTTTGTCGAAGTTTGTGGCGAATTTTGATCTGAAGTGATGGACGACGCTTCGATTTCGTGCTGTGTATAGCTGTAATCCTATCGAGCGGCGGGAAAACATCTCGATGGAGGGTGTGCTCGATGCCGCCTTCGACAGCAGCACTTTAAGGGGATCGAGCCAATTTAAAG
>JXXA01007321.1:0-12122 GCA_000956255.1 Anopheles punctulatus
CAAATTATAAAAATCGAAGAAATAAATCGCTTTAAATTCGTCGGAAACTTCGAAACAGCGAAAAAGCATTCAAACACTTCAGTTTATCGAAATTAAGTTATCGTCACATCACTGCGTAAAGCGCCATGAAACCGATTCAATTCAATATATAATCCATAACGAACACATTTCACATCGGTCGTTGAAAAACCGTTTCTCCGTCCTGTTGATAGCTGTATTCAAAATTCCGGCATAGCACATTTTTTAGCGCAAAGCCCGAATTGTGCCGTTTCTTAGAGCACCGGCACTGTCCCCGGGTACGATGTCGTTAAATGAAACGCAACTCCAAAACATACACCCCGCGTGAAGAATGCGGGCCACGTAAGTAAGACAGACTCGCCTCTTTGCGTAGGAGAGCACGCGGAGGCATTTCTTTTCACGCTTCGTTCTCCTTCCTCCTTCTGGCACAGACCTTTATGCGTTTCCAGCATATTTGAAGTCCGTGGGCGCGAAGACAACAAATAGCACCGCATGCTCTCCGGACGCCCAAACTGCGTGTAGATAAACTATAAAACGAGAAGAAGTAAACGGGACCATCAGCGGGGGGAAAAAAACCATCCAAAATGTTGTAAAAAACCTCAAAAACGATTTTATGATATCACGTTTCACGAGAGTGTTGTGAGTTGGCCGTTGGCACGGATTCGTTGCCATCTTACTCTCTCGGACCGGGTGTGCGTGATGCTGGTTGTCACCGTGGCTGCCAACGTCCAGTCCGGCCGAAGAGCCGGTTCCGAATGGGCTTGTCACACGAATGGCGGCACGATGGCACACGAGAAGATCATTATTACCATAACACTCCAGCACGGGGTTGGAGTTTATGATGGCGTCTTTATCTGTTCGGGATGGAGCTGTAACGGCATAGCCCTCCCATTCTAAAACCAATAATTAACCGAAGATGCTGTTTCCTTGAGCTTCATTCACGGCGGCTGGATTGTCAACTACCCCTCCCAGCAAGGGCAGTAAATCCTGGTTTGGCCGCGTGTTGTCGAACTGCGGGCGCGGAAGCGTTCCGTCGGCCATAAACTCGTCCTGAAAGTGAATGAATCCGTGTGTGCGTGTACGTCTGTTTGGTCTTACGGAAAGGAGTTCATGTGGAAACAGATGCGATTGCTTAATGAAGTGTCCTTTATCATGGCCGCGGAGTGCGAAATATGACGGTCACCGGGAGGTTTGCGGCTGGATGGATGATGGGATCCTCTTAGCCAAAGTGGTGGTGACTTTGATTCGGAACAGATTAACAGTGCTTCAGTTCGCGCCAGGCTTACGAAGTGTGCTTGCCGATGACGGGTCCAGGACGTGCCGTGCTAATTTAATGTAGTGGTAGGCATTTATCATAATTACCCGTTCCCATATGGTTTAGCCGTGCACCGTGCGGTCGTACCGGCTTCTCCGATACGGCTGGGTGGAAATTATCGACCGTCCATCAGCACGGGCTTGACATCATTATTTGCCTTCATTTGCCAGTAATCAGCTAAACAGATCGTTCCTCTTCCAGTCGCCCAAAAACCCCCGCTTACGGTGGTGGATACTTGTGTACGATTGGTTGGAGAACGAGCACAAGCAATGAGATGGTGTTGACGGTAGCTCGCGGGACGTTTACTAGCAAAGTAGATTTGATTGACACCCTGAGGTTTGGAATGGTTAATGCAGCAGGTGAATTGGTGACTGTATTTTTCGCATCGTAGAAAATGGCGTTCGATCGAAATTCATACCATCGACACATCGGACACATCTCGTTATATAACGTTTGTAACGTTAAAACATACTGCTGCAATATAAAAGGATTTTATTTGTTTATTTTGTTAAAGTATGGCGTTACATAGTGGCATGATTCTTTAAGTATCTTTTTGCAATCAGCCCGAAAGTATGCAATTCACTCCACATCCATTTTTGTGATCTATAATTAATGTGTTGTTTTATTTTGTGCTTGGTAACTAGTCTTCATAAAAAAACGTAGCTATCGATGCTCGTTTACTGTCTTGCTAAACGCAGAAAAGATAGCATGATCTTTTGCTAGATAAAAGATAGTATCCACAATGGCGTCCATTCTTCGGTGATAAAATAAAACTTAAAATAATCATGCTTACAAAAAAGAAACATTTTACATTAAACATCACGCTATGTTTTATAAAATCTTTGCTTCGGTACGTTTGCTCATCTAATTGCTAACGCGCTTTGGTGTCATATTTTCCTCACGCTACTGTTTTTAATTTGCTAAACATGAACCCATCAACACTGATGAGTTCCTTCCGTTGAGTTGACGTGTTTGTTGCGTGCCTTGTCAAGTGGCTCATAGTGATTATTTCAAATTCTACCTCGAGCGATTATTTGCGTGCCTCTTCTCAAACACAGGCCACATCGTAGCACACACACACATGTTTCAATAATATTAAAATGTGCCGTATTACAGTTCCCCTACGGAAATGGGGGAAGTACAACGACAAAACCTGGTTCTCCGTTCCACTCTGGGAACGTTTTGTTGCTGTATTTACAATGGCAAAAATTTTCTACCTTTGCCTCGGGTCCTGCTGTCTGCCACTGTGTGCACCCTTCTCAACTGCTAAACGTAGCCGCCTTCGGTTGCGAGCGTTGTGTAATGCTCGTCAAACACACAACCCCAACCGGCGTTGTAGGCAGGGAAAAGTGTGAGCTTGGGCTGTCGAGTGGTGTGTGGGTTACGGTTCCAATCAAATCGGCAAACATCATGATGTCCCGCAGAACATGGCAGCAGCTGCTGCATTCTGGTATGCACTTTGTGCTGACTGTGGGAGGGAAGACGGGGCGAAGGGTAGACGCTTGCCTTCTTCATCCTTTGCTCAAACAGCGCTCAATGATGAGTGAAGCACGAAAGTAAATCATGAAGATTGGATTTCATTTATGAGGCCATATTTATCCCCTTACTTCATGGCCGTGCCACTGCTGCACTCGACTAAAATGACAATTCTTTTTTTTATGCTATTTTTTCTCCATTCCGCTTCCTCACGATTGCGGATTCAGAAAAAAATTGCTCCAACGAGAAACTATTTTCCCACACATGAACCCAGCAAGAGACAGAGTGGGAAGAAACGGCGAAAGAGTGCTTATTTTTGCTGCTTTACTGCAAAAAGTCAAACATTTATAAATCGCGTATAAATAGCGCGTCAAAATCCTTGCGAGGAAATCAATCTGCACTACCACTACCAAGTTGGCGTATGTTCCTGCGCTAGTAAAGTGTATATAGCACTATCGATACCGGAAACTCCTGTCGCTTCTTGGAAAGCGCACAGGGCTGCGAAAGTGCTAGTCCCTAGAGAGGCGGCACCATAGCATTCTGGCTGGAAAAGTCGTTCGAGTTCGAGTTGATGTTCAACAATTTCATGCTCATTCTTCCTACTGCAGCATGCCCGTCTTGCATTGAACGGATCGTTCGAAGGGTGGCAAAAAGCGAACCATTAAAGCGAGAAGTAATTTTTACGCTACTGGTACTTTTGCTTAATTTTGCTGTTGGTGAAATCGTTTATTTAGACTCAAAATTTTTCTTTTTTAAATTTACTTTGTGTTCTATTTAAAGCCCGAAGCCGATTTGAAGCCAAATTAAAGCACAAACTGCCTCCCTTCTCTCATAGCTTCGCTGTTACACTGTCGTAACATTTATTTGTCCTAGATTCGTTCAGGGGCTTTATTTAAACCTCGAATCCTTAACATGTGTCGGATGGTTTCCGTCGCGTCCTCGTTTTATAGTAACGATTTTTTTCATATTTTTTTATCCTAAAAATCTGTTCCACTGAACTAATATCCTCGCCTTTTTTTGCTTCAACACAGTTTCAGCTTTTTATTTGACATAGATTGGATTTTTTGCTTCTTTTTGGCTATCAGCGTTCACCTCAACGAAGACCAGGCTACGTGTGGTGTGTTTGTTGGCATTTTATTTCGCTGTTGTCGCGACCATTTTCACTGCGGCTGTACGAGGCCAGTCGGCGGAGAAGACCCCTTCAAGGTTATGGTCTTTCCGTTTGTGCAACTTAAATCGCACGAATCAAGCGCTACCGTCGACAAAAAAAACCTGTCCCCGTTTGAAGGTGTCTTTTTAACGACCTGAACCAGATTCGAAGCCTTGCCTGAATTCTGGTGCTGGTAGCTTGGGAAGTTATCAACTGGTTTGAACACATTTCGTCGCATTCCTGGCGTTGCTTGTGCAAGGGCGTTGTGGAGGAGCTCAGTTTTTTATGTTCTCTCTCTCTCTCTAGTCTGTTTCTCATCATCCACAAGAAATGCGGGATGTATTCAAACACTAATTTGTCGTATCATATACTAATTATGGTGGAGAGCAGCAGGTCACACACCGGCATGATTGAGATGCAAACCCGCATTTGAATGGTGGTGCCTTGGAGGAATGAATTGTGTGAGGTAGATGATTATTTCACATTTAAATAGGCATTGGTTTTCGCTTAAAATTAGGTTACCTGAGGCGTGACACGATAAATTTAAACTACAATAAAATTAATGGATGTTCGTGCATTACTTGATTAAAGGATTGGTAGCTACTATTTATTCGGGAAAGGAAATTGACAATTATTTGTCTATTGAAATTCGTGTTTCAGAATCGACTGAATTATGAGACTAGGATGAAAATATCAGATGCATAAGTGGGACAATGAATATAAAAAATAGTATAATTTAAAACCCATATCTTATGATAGTAAACTAATTTTCACGGTACGGATGTTTGCTGACGAAATGAAAAATTGATTGAAGAAAATTATTTATCCTGACCTTTATTATCCACATTCTTGAGAACGAGTCGCTCGCTCGTGGTATCCTTGCATCTGAGATCAGTCGAGTTCCAACTTGCGGAAGCTGCCAACCGCCCCACCGTCGATGTCGTCCAGCATGGCCTGCCGCGAGTACGGTTCATTGTGATCCAAATCGATCTCCATCTCATCCAGCGCCAACAACCGCTCCCGGTACCGCTCGCAGTGCTCGCGGAACGCACGTATATGGTCACTTTTCGGTTCCTTGCCACCGTGCTCCTTCGGCAGTATGTTGCGGTCGAGTTTTTCTGCCAACTCGTCGTAATCGCGCGATAGCTGAAATTAACGTTTAATTATTGCTTTCCGTTTGGGCAGGTGTAAAATCGCCCATGAAGCACTTACGCTGAAGCGACTGCGGATCTTTTCGTTGAGGAAGCTAACTAACCCGTTGATGATCCACAACGCACCGGACGGCACGTTAACGGCATGGATGCCCTGGCATCGGATCGGCACGGCATTGTTGATGTAGTGTGCCAACTTCCGCAGAACGCTCAGCGAGACAACGCTATGGTGCGCTAGCGTTACGTGCCGGAAGTCAAATATTATTATGGCACCAGCGCACTGGGCCAGTGTGTCCTCGCCGTACGCTTCTAGCAGTAGGGCGTGCATGCGGTTGCTGTGGTCGAGTGTGAAGCGTTTCGGGTCGAGCAAACCCCAGTCACACAGCGCCACCAGACACCCGTTGGCATCGCGCTCCTTGAGCGCGTACAGAAACCCGATATCGGTCAGTTCGGCTAGCTCCGGATCACGGATGTCCAGCCGCTGGAACCAAGTTGGATGCAGGATGCGGGCTGCCAGGTAGCGCTCGAGCGTCTGGGAGGCGGCAAGAAAGGAGTGTTTCTTGGAGCGCAGAAATCGGAGCAGAAAACGTGCGTCCGTTCGGCAGCGATTGATGTGAGGATGCTTCGCAATCCAGTCCCGCAGCTGGGCCAAGTTCTGCTCCGTCATGGAACGGTTCTCGCGGATTGCTTCGAGCGTGGCGGCAATAGTGGCCGGCACCGTCGGTTCTTCGTACTCGTCGTCGAACACTGCCGGAGCCTTCTCCAGGCATGGCACGGACAGGGGTTTGGGTGCCATTCTGCTGCGTGGACTGCTGCTGCTGTGCTGTGGCTGGTGGGGTCTGAACGTGAACGGCACACGCGCTGGCACACGAGTGGAGGCACACTGAGAACGAACTGTTATGCGTTCGTGGCTTAATAAAGCTTATTTCGGATGTCCATGAAGACGGAACAAGTGAACAGATGTTAAAAGTCAGATTAACGATGCTATTTCTCTGACGCAAGACTGAGAGTGCCGTCCGTGTTTTTGGTAAGCGATTTTGTCACCTGACCAGCCACGGCATGACGCACACATGGATTGTACGTCGACCAGCAAACTACACACAATTTGCAGGGTGTTGAGGAAATTTTGATGGATAAGTGGGTCATTATGTGAATGTGCTTTAAAGTTGCACTTGAACTTGAAAAGCTTTTTATTTAAGAATTGTAAAAAAAACACTGTTCATGAGTGATGTAATTACCTTCATGAGTTCATCGTGTTTAATCGTAGTTGTGGTTTATAGCTTATCTTATTTTGCTTTTTTAAATATTTTTTGAGCCCCGTTTTCGTTGAGATTTATTGTAAAAATAGATTAATTTTAACACATTCGCTTTTTGGTAGTATCCTAGGTTTCTCAGTACATCCAGCAAAAAGACTCTTTTTCGGGAGCACAGTAAATGGACAAAATACACGCGACACACGCCTTAACCATAAACGAATGTGGATGCGGGTTTGGGGATGAAAAGGTCGACACATAAGTTGCCTATGGTCGGGGTACATGTGTGAGCATAATTTGCCTTTCGTTTTCCCTTGGCAGACATTCCATGTCGTCTTGCCGGTTTTGTTTTTTCTTGGTGCTTCTTCGTTTTCATTGCACACGCCAACGAGCTCGCGCGAGAAATATGGGTTCCTTGGGACGGATTTCCCGTCCCCCCGTAAAGGTTGTGCAATGTTTATGCGCCTTCCGGGCATAAGGGCCGCCCTGAGAGGCTGGGAATCTTCCGGATCCAAGGTCAATACGCTCCGGGATCGATAAATAAAGATGGAACGAATATAGTACAGTCCACAGTTTGACGCTCTGCCAAATCTTCTCATCGTCTGCTCGCTTTGTTTGCTTGTACTTGTCGCTGGATGTAATAGAAACCACTTCCCGTTGAGAGTACATGATCGAGTGCAGCATCTAACGTTACGTCCCGCAGGATATGCACGGTGTTCGCGCGGACCTGTGGACTAGGGGAGACGCTTTTTCGGCCTATTTCATGGGTCTCCTTTTTATGCGCCTCTAAAAGAGGCAACCTTCTCATGTGTTCACGAGCGGAACGATAAATATCGCCATGATGCCCACACGGTCGCACCCGGATGGTCATTGTGTGGATGGGAACGGTCAGAACAATCAGCGATATATGCGTTGATCCTTCTCGTGTGCTGTATAAGCGGTCGTAAAATGGCTCAGCGATGCTCGTAATATCCATAGGTATGGGGAGCCACGGGAGGACCTGCTTGCAAGTGAGAGGAGAACCAATGTTTGAGTAAACTTAAATGTTTTTTGAGTTTTGCCAAAATGGATCGTATCTACATGTAAGAGACGGTGAAATGTTGTTAAATGTCATAAAATGTGTTTGAAACGTTTAAGCAAACGAACATTTGCGATCGATGATGAGAAAATTTAATCATTTTTTAACAGTATTTTTACCTTTTATATTGTTTTTATTTATCCAACCCGGTTTCAAGCAAGCAGCTTGTCACGGCAAAGCGGTAAAGCGTCACCGTACATAAAATTCCCCGCCACACATGCCTGATGCTTTCACACCGTGCAAGAAACATTGCCGCCCGGGGGCATGCGCGGCTAATTGAAACGATTTCCACTTAAAATCTTCAATTTATTGCACATGTTGCAAAAGAAACATAGGCACACCGGTTGGTGCCGAGGTGTGGGAAGGCGGTGGGAAACTGTAACGAAATACTTGCAGCGGCTCGATCGTTGCCGTCGAGCACTTTATGTTCCAGCTCCCCTTTGCTTTTTATCACTTCATCTCGCAGCTCACAGCATACCGCATACCCGTTTATGGTAGAGATTTTATATTATAACCTCACGGCGAGGACGGCACAATCTCCCCTGGGTGGGAATCTAGATGTGCGTGTATGTGTGTGTGTGTAAGTACCTACCAACACCCGATGAGCCCGTAAGGAAAGTAATTAAATGCAAATAGTTTCGATCGGTCTGCATCTCGTTACATCTCGGTGCTCCGGAGTGGTGGTGTCTTTGTGTAAAATTCGTTTAACTCAGTGAATGAAGTCGTTCGTGGTGCTAAGTCAATCATATTCATGGGCATTCATTGGAAGGGATTACACGATGAGAAGGGAGCTTTTTTGTGTGCGAAGGCATTATAATTGCCTGCATTCAAATTTGATGTCCCAGTCAGCTGGAACCAGCTGGATTTTCACACTCCCAACGGCAGCCGGATCGATACGGTCATCCGTGTCGTGTACCCGTAAGCGTACGGCAGCTTCTAATGTTATTACGTTTCCGTTTACTTTCAGAGATAAATCTGTTAGCACTTAACTGCTGTCCATTTTGACTGGACACTCGAGGGGTAGCGGGACGAACGATCGACGGTGGCGGATAATAATTGGTGGCAGCTTTCGATGGTACTCTCTGGAAGGAAACTCTGGAAGCAAAAACAAAACGTAGCGTGCACGAAAAAAGAAAAGCATCAGTAAGGTACGTAAAAACCCGGAGATTTGGTCCGCAAATCCCTTCCAAGTTTGTATCCTTCGTCTGATTGAATTATTACGTCCTCGCTTTGCGTGTGGTACGAGCGAGGGGAGCTCGACCGGTACTTTTAGCGCAATCCTAAGATAAAACACCTTTTTTCGCTGGTAAAGAATGTGCCAAAGTAGTTGACTAATGGTACGGCTCTTGAGGCGTTCATAATTAATTCAATACCTTTCGACGGACCAACTTTTCTCGCCAACTTTTCTTCTACCTCAGCAAACACATCCCCGTTGCCTTTTCTGTGGGGAGGTCACGATGAGGGTACGAACTGGCCCGGGTGAGTGTGTTTTATTCCATTTTCAGCGCTAACTAATCTTGTCATATACACAGTTTTTGCTGCTACATTGACCGTAACCCACCGTTGGGATTGGGCGAGCGTCAGAGGCGAGCGTGTTTGAACACTTGAGCCGTAAGGCAGCCGCTCTGCAAACGCTCAGTGGCAGAGAAAAATGCGCCCTGTTCCGGTCTGCTGATGATCGTCTTACTTCGACCAAGGGCTAAGTCCAGCACACCCCGACATATCACGACCGTGTCCCGCCTATCGATGTGCGAAAGTTAATAGGTAACTTTTCCCATCAATTGCTCTCGATGTGCCGGGCGAGGCTTAAGACACCTTGTACGATGTTACGAATGGCATCTTCTTGTGGAGGCTTTTTGGAGACGCGCGTACTGTGGTATGGTTTTGTTTTCCTTTATCCCTATGTGAGGGGCAGGAGAAGCAAAGCTTTTCATCAATTTTGCACAAGTCAAGCAGTAGTAGAGAGCATGCGGGAAGGATACTACCTATATCGGACGCCACCTTTGTGACTTGTGTTTCTATTTCAAACGAAACACTAGCTCGCATCCTAGAAAAGTTGCCGGGAATCGGTCGAGATCACCTACGGTGCGACGTGAAGCATTATCATCATTTTGACCCAACCTTCTCGCACGCGCGCGGACTCCTTGTCGGAAAAGCGAGCTTTCACGGAAAAGGTGTTCCTGACGGGTGGCTGGGGTTGTTTTGGTCTGTGGAGCGCAGGTCTGGCAGAAGTTCAATTTCCGTTTCATCGTTTTTTTTCTTTTTTGGCGGGAACGTTCACGGGATGTATTGGGGGCTTCTGTATTTTTGCTTGAGTGCGAGCTCCGTAAGACTTCGCTGTCTCGCTCCCTTTCTGTTGCTTCCGTTTGATCTATCTCATCTCCGAATCATCCAATCAGTGTGCTTGGTTTGGCAAATGCTCTGTGATGTTTCCCGCGTCGTCGTCGCGCCTAGCTCTCCCGGCCCTGATGAGGGTTTCCGTTGCAGGGGTTTAGTTTTATTTTTTTTTCTTTTACCACCCGAACCTCGAGGACGGGAAATTAATCGCCTTGATTGAACGACGAAAATGATATTTTCGCTGATGAGAGCTTGCGAGAGGCGTCGTAAAGCGTTTGTGCGTGTGTGTTCTTGGGTCCACACCGTTTTGGCTTTTTGCTTCGGGGCACCCGGGATCCACCGTGGCTGCGAGGATAGTACGGTTGCTCCTTCATGATACGCCGTACGACTTGCGCTACACTCGTATTCGGTGCCTTTTTTTAGACGTTTGATGAAATCTAATTTGCCTTCGGCTGTTATCGGCCCTGCTTGCAACAAGCGACCGTTGAGACGATGGGGAAGGCGAAAGAGAAATGGAGATATGACAAATTGTTTTATCATACAATCAGATTAGAAGGGATAGTTGAGCGTTTGCCGATGATGTGTGATCCCATGGGGGTGAGATTAATGTCAACTAGCATTTGTCAGATACTTTTGGAAACAAATCCGGTCCATTTTGGGTGCGTTGCTCTTTGTACACTTCAGTGTTGTGACCGATTCAGGACGTAATGGGAAGAAATAATAGATTTGGCATGTTTTCCATGACGTTGTTAATTGTTTTCATTGTCTCTTTCGTACTGCCTGTTTGTAATACTTTCTTGAATCCTTGAAAAATATCAATCGTTTAACTCATGTTTGCCTTTCATGAAGCAAAAAATCAATGTTTGAAAAGAATTACATAAAAAGTCCAATCTCCGTTGTACCAGTGAAGAAAGCTTGCATATCCATTACATGCCTTCAGAACACATTACTATCTTCTGATTAAGCATTCCTTTGAAGTTGTCGCTTTCTCTTTCTTTAACTCACTATTAATCCCATCCGGCACTGTGTACGCATTTCAGACATTCTGTTTCATTACTGATGATGAAGACATTCGGAATGGGCAAGAGCTACTGAGACATCAGTAGGAAGCGCTCACCAGTGTGACTCGTAAGTCACTCACTCAAAAGCTTCTATAGCATTCATCCCAGCTGGATCCATTTTCGCACAGCATTTCTACCGACGTTCCCTGCCCGGGGGGTGCTTTAGTGTGGATGAAGAAAGTTTTCTCGTTATAGTTTCTAATTAGCGGTAGAATCAACTCCATTTTTACTCCTGGCTGTTGGCGGACCCTTCATCACCGCCCGGGATGTGTCCGAGTTTAGCATCTTTTGTCGTAAAAGCGCTGGCGGTGTGGCTCTAGCAAAAAGGGATAGCGCGCTAGTTCGCTCTGACAGGAGAATCGCAACTTTTGCTACAATTTTCTGTTTTTCACGCGTTAAACTTATCGCCCGTGGCGAGACAGAGTGTCGTAAGAGCTTCTGACTGAAGATGTCGAAAGATGCGGCTGACCATGGCGTGTTTTTTTCCGCGGAATTTACATTAATGATTGCATCGTAAAATGTTTGAAGTAATCCTCTTTTCGTCCATAGTTCCGATGTGGTCGGGAAATATAATTTCCATTCCGCGTAGAAACTGGAGCTGCGGCCCTTGCTGTATTCATTGCACGATGCTTTTCTCCGTTGCTGGCGCGTTTTATGCATCCGGTTCATTTGTCCGACCGCGGCGGTACAGTGATCTGCTTTAATTACTACCTCAACAGCATTCCTTCTTCCGGAAACATGGGCAACAGCAAGCGCGTGCCGCGAACAGTCGTAAACAAGTCAATAAATGACAACAACTGTGAAACGTATTTACAGCTCGCAGAGTGTTGGACCGAAACAGGGCTAGGGGTGGGTGGAATGGTAAAGAATTCCAAATATGTGTCGCCCATATTCCACCCGAGATCTCCATCTTCCTGTAGGCCAGACATCTTTGTTGCGTATCTTGCGATACGCTCGGCTTTGAATGGGATGAAAAATCTCTACCACGATCGTCTCATCGTTCCGGCAGCAGAGCTTCTTTTCATTCTCCCGGTCATTATTTATCGTAATGGCGCACGAGAGTGCGTTAAGATGGTTTGTGACGACGAACATTGGCCCCTTCCTCCCCAACACTGATGGTTTCCATCATCACCTTTGATGACGGCATTCCTGTTACGTACACAACCGGCAAAGCGACACGTCGCCGCTTGAATTTGTTCCTCTTTGCTTTCGTTCTTTGGACGTCTTTCGGCATGTATTCGTTTGTTTTTCATTTGTTTGTTATTGTTTTCTTTGATTTTCTT
>JXXA01007325.1:0-15282 GCA_000956255.1 Anopheles punctulatus
TTCTTGGGAGAAGAAGAAAGTGTCCTTAGCGCCCGAAGTATCGTCTCGTAAAGATGTGCACATGTCGCTCGCTCGTCCGTGTTCGTGTGGTCGATTGTTTGTTTGTTTTGCGGGCTTGTCGATGTTTTCCGATAGTTGAGAAGGAGTGGGAGGGAATGGGGAATGGGAATGGGGGAGGTCGTTATGTCGTCCTTGCTCTTCCCGTCTCAGCAACCGATGCGGTTGGATGATTCTTGGTCCACTCCGTCGTCGTTTCGCATTTATTGGTTTGTCACCAACGTGGGGTGACGGTACGGAGGGACACGAGCACTAAAGTCTCTATACTTTCTACGGCTCGTAAGACGGGTCAGTGTGTGACATCGGTCCCCTGGGACATCGCTGGCGCACGGGCACTTCCGCCCTGCAGACCGTGGAAGTATTTAGCCGCGCTACAAAGAACCGAGAGTTCGCTTTCGTTACGTTTGTCAATCCGATTGATTATGATTTCACCCCTCACAACGAACCGAACGGTCAGCGTGCAGTGAGGGAAATTCACCGACCGGAAAACCAGCACCCCGTGCGACAAGCAAATAAAAAGAGATAAAAATGTGCCACACCACTTTCCAATAAAACCACCACTCCCTCCATCCACGCTTCGTGCCGTGTGTGAGTGAGTGTGAGTGTGGTCAACGATTTCGTGGTGAGGACATTGTAAGCACTCGGTGCTAGGGGTGGATCATCGCCCCGGCACGCATCCTTAGAGTGGGCACTCCAAGTGAGGAGCGGAGCAAAAAAAAGGACCAAAAGTCGAGGGTTACTTCCAGTACGATTATTACTATTTTTCCCTCTTTTTCACTCGCACACACAGCCAATCGGTTCCGGAAGAACTTTTTCGCCTCTTTGAAACGCTCCTCTCCCCCACTTGAAGCAGTGAAATGCGTATCACACACGAACGCCGCTCAGGCGCCTATAAATAAAGCCATTTTTATGGTGACCAGCTCCCAAGTCACTTCCGCACATGTTTTGTACGCAGGATTTTTTTTCATTCTCGCTCTCTCTCTCTCGCACGAGAAAGAATGAAATTTATGACTTTTTGCACGCGCACACTCACGCTGGTGTATCCGCTTTTGGAGCGAACGAGCAAGCGAAACACAAACCCCGGTCGGGAAATTTGCAGTGATTTGCCATAAACGAATTCCTGTTTCCTGTTGTTTTGCTGCAATTTATCAGAATTTATCGATAATGGTAATGATACCGAGCGCTCTCTGGTGGTGGGGTGGGGGGAGAGAATGGGGGAATCCCGCCCGTGACAAAAAGGTGGCTTTGTGCTGATGTTTTCATTTTCCTCCGACGCCCAGAGTTAGACAGCATTTCTCGTCTTTTAGCCCCGCCGTCCACGGGGGTTAAAGTTTGCACGGGAAATGATAATTCTATGCAGCAGCAGCCATTTCCGGAACGCGTTCCATAGATTCCCTGACGCCGGGCCGGGACCGATTAGTTTAGGTCAATTGGTTTTCGGGAGCGTTTGTGCGAACGTTCGCAAAGGAAGTTGCGAAAAAAAATCGCAGATCGTGCGAAATGCGCGTGTTTGTGTTCAATGGAACGGAGGGTTATTGTGATTTCATGCAAGAAGTTTGTAATTAGGTCGTTATGATTCCGACTGCATACTTGTGGTGCGTCTGTCGCATTCCGGGGATATTATTAATTTGTATTTTATGGAAAATGTTGTGGAACCATTTGGGTGCTTAATTCGACTCCCATAAAGTGGACAAAGAAACATGTGTCCCTATAGGTGAAATGTTAATATTTTTCATAAACAGAAACAATGAACGGAAAAAATATGTGACAAATGTGGATGTGGCTTTCAAAAAAATGTCACATTTTCTTCACGGTTTTTTTTTATTATGCTTTTTACCTTAATATTCAGCTTTTTATTCGTAACGCAATCTCTTACACTAATCCTTTATCTCCAAATTGTAAAAATAGTACAAATAAAACTAAATACTGAAGCGATTAAAGCAATCTATTTCATTGCCATGGGCAATCTTAACTCAACGGGAAAGGATCGAGAGACCGATGACAATTCACATCAATTACACACCATCAGCTATGGTATCGAAGCGAGAAATGCTGACTACTTCATCAGCAGGACACTCTCGTTCCCAAAGTGCCGCACCCACTTCACTCCGAAACCCAGTCCCCGAATCTGAAAAACTAAATAAAAACCGACCTATAAACGGGGTTTCAAAAACACACGCAGCGGTGGAAAGCGTATTGTCAATCTGTCCCTGGCGCTGGAGATAGATGACCACTGCCGAATCACCGTACGTCCGGTTTCGGTAACGTTGGACCTCTGTTTTCTGATTTTTTTTCTTTTTATTTTGGCGAAGCGTCCCGGCTCGTAACGCTTGCAACCCAACAGGACCCCTTGTCTTTGCTGTCGCTTTTCGAAGTTCTTTATCGGCCAAATGGATCAACGCCGGTCGGGTGGGTTGGATGGGTGCAACCCGAACGCGACGGGAAATCACTGAGAACGGAAGATAATGTGGAGGGTCGAACACCCCTAGCTCAGCGCACCACCGGTATACGTGGCGCCCGTCGGTCGGGAATGAAAGTGAAAGAGAAAGTCAAATTGATTCTACCCTTCTCGACCTCCTGGCGGCGAATCCGCACGCTATCGAAGATCATTAGTGAAGCTGCAACATTTGGCACCGAGAATGGACGATGTAGGTTCATCTTCGGGACGGGTTCTCTTTTTTTGCTAGCGAAAAAGACACAAACCCAGTGCTGCTGAACGTAGAATGAAGAATCAAATCTGTATCGTCCGATCAACGTGGTTGGTCTGGGCGAGAAGGAAATGGAAGGCTTCCGATTCGCTTTGTACGTCGAAAGGGTTCATTTCCGTGCCATTTCTCGCACAGACAGGGAAACACATCCGGCGCGTCCCATATACATCGTCTTTGATCGCATTCATTCTGGTTTGTTGATGGTGCAAGCTCACCAGCTTTACGAGAGATTTTTTTAAGAAGTAAGATTTGATTTCGAGCAGTTATTTCACGATGTTGGGTTTGAACATTTGTAAAATCATGCAAATTTATACTTGAATTTTTGTCCATATGAAATTCTCACTGAAATTGAATCACTACGAATAGAATTCGGATTAGATTTTGACTAACTCTCGATAATTATATTAAATAATTTTCAACAAAATAAGCACAAATTGCATACTCTCAGGCTGAAAGCTTAACGATTTGCGCAACAGACTATAATTAAGTTAGTTTATCTCATGAATATTTAATTAATAACGCCAAAGATGCAATCTCATTCGTTTTCAATCTTTCACAAATGGATTTGAAACTTCTCAGTAGATTTTAAACTACAAAAAGCGCCCATTTAAACCCGATCAAATGCTCTGTGAACAAGATGCACTCGAACGGGTCTCTTATTGCACAACCATCCCATTCCCATAATAGAGTTGTTCGCACACTCTAAGCAACTGAACAGACCCTTTCACCCGGATCGGGAAACAAAAACTGATAATTTATGCCACTGGCTTTCTACCTTTTTCCCATTCGAGGACCCCTTTTTCCATCCACTTACCACGTTATGTTTGTTTGCGGACATGCACGTCGCCATTAGCTGTCAAAGCAACAGCACAGCCCCTAATCGCATTCTTTACCGGTTTTCTTCGCAACACCGTGTAACGACGAGAGTTAGCATCGTGTTTCTCTCATCCGTTTCCGTCCGGCGCTTCACACGTGTCGGCTGTACCCTTGCATGGGGAAGTGATTTTGCATCCCGGCCGGATTCGGAGTACCCGGGGAAGGATGCAAGTGGCCAACTGGATTTCACAGCTTCATTAAAACCTATCAAATATTCATACGACTCATTCCCCCAACCACTCGTACCACCCTATGCTAGCAGACAACTGAACCGAAGGTTTCAGATTCATTCGCTGGTTTACTGTGAGTTTACCCGTCTCTTTTGTGCGTCCGTTTGTGAAACTGCCCGTTTTTTTTTTGCTTTAAGCACCTTACCCTACTTATTTTCTTTTCGCTCACTTTCACGCTGCATTGTTTTTTTCCTCCTGCTTTGCCTTTTTAATATCACACCCCGGTGTGGAAAAGGATTTGTAGCGGCTGCGGCCCTGTGCTTTTCCATTATTAATTAGACCAATCGTTATATACTTTTTTTTTGGTTCGTAAGGACCATCGCAATACCGACCGTACCTAGCAGACCAGGCCTGTGGAAAGTGATTCCGCATGGATGAGATTTACTTTAATGAAATTTAAATGCGACTTAGCTACCTGGGGTGTAACAGTTGGTCGACGTATTTTTCCGTTCGCTCGCGCGGAAATTTAATCCAGGGGTGAGTTTAAATTTCATTACCTTTTGCTTTAGCAGCGTTTAAATGAGGATTTCGTGTAGAAAATATATTTCACATCAAATTTAGTAAGGTTGGGGACCAATTTATAAACAGCTGGTTATAAAAGCACTTCAGAAGTATTAATTTGCTCAGCATGCAATAATTATCTTTAAGAGAAAGGGAGCAAGAGAAACCGAACAAAATGATCAGTATTTTTCCTTTCTGCCTCAATAATCTTGGCTGACTAAGTTCAAACATTAATTCAAAGCATTTTCACGCAGATATCATTATCAACATTTCTCTTTGATTGTAAGACGCCCCTCAAGCACACAGATTTCCAGGGATCTCGAAGGGATTTCGCACAATTACCTCAAAACATTAGGGAACGCATTAGACACCGCTGAGAAATTTCTAGTAGTTTATATCAAAGTTACAATCATGCCCAAAAGACGCCACCAAGCCATCGTCAGGCAGGAATGACTTAATCTTAACCTCCTTTCCCTTCCCGAAGTTTAGATGCGGAAACACTTCCCCGGAAAGGTGACACATAAGTCGATGGTCGTAAAATGCAGCATCATCGATCGTCTCCAACATTAATCATCGCCGGCAAGGAGTTGGAAAGTTGGTCACAAATCCATCAACCATTGTCATTTTCCGTTCCCCCGGGGTCGATGTTTCGGTTCGAACCGATGGCTTAACGCACTCAACCGCATCCGGTTTGGCCTGCAGCAATGGGAAGATAAAACGTGAAACATGCTTGACATGCCGTAATTAAAGCGCTTGACTCAATCACCCAAGGCCCCGCTTCGAAACCCTTTACTGCGAAACTTAAGCCGAAACGGACAATGTCTTTCTCCGGGGGGTCAGTTTTTGAGCTCAAATGGGTAGTAGAAGGGAGCCGAAGACGGGGGCCGGCCAGATGTCGACCAACCTTACCGCAGACGACCGATATGCAGCATACTTGAGATGTCAAGTAAAACATCCCAGATCATTAATTTTCACTCGTTCACTCGGAAGAACGAGCCCTACCTACACGAAAAGGAGACGGTGGCGGATAGGTCGATTTTCCAGCTTACTACTATCGGCCACGACCCATCGCCCAGCGCTCGTCAACACCCAGCAGGTCGACCTTCTGACTGTGGGGAACTGGGCCCCAGCCCACCACCCTCACACTCCACCAAGCTAAAGAATGTTGGCCATCACCGTTTGTCTCTGTGCTCATTACTCATGTTTTCCGTCTCACTTCATTCCCAACCCAACGGCGACGAAGGAGTACAAGGCGCTCCGGGCACAATACGTTCCGTGACTGCATACCTTCAGGCGCTTTCCATTTCACTTTTCACTAGGCGGTGCTTACGAGAATGTGCCAGCAAACGCGTTTGCTCTGACGCTGCATCGTTGTTCTGCATAGTTCGCACGCTCGCATCCCGATCCCGATTACGGTTGCTGATGATGGGAAATCTCGTTGATTAGAAATGATAAGCAATTAACATCGATTGATGGTCAAGCGTGGGTAACTGTGGGCGTAGGTCGTGGAGCCATTCATGCCAAGCTGGAAGGGAAAATTTCAACGTATACCGCGAAATATGCAACGTGCGCTCGTTGCAAAATTTATTGCATTGAAGATGCACTTAGATATATAATAGAAACCAATAAACACTTTAAGACTCAATAGTTGAGGAAATAAGAATGTAGAAAAAGCTTTAACTAGAAACATATGAAAGCTGTGAAGGGCCAATGAAAGAATCAAACATTTTGTGTTTGATGTAAGTTTTACTCGAATTTGTTTTCGAAAATCTTAGGATTTCGAAGTGCTAAATATTTTGTAAATAAATGTTCAACACATGCCTACAATCTGCTGTGATGCTGCGCCTAGAAAAATAAATGAAAAGTTGTACTCTTTTTCATTCATCAGTTTAAAGTTGTCCATCGTCGTCGAGCATACCAAAATGGCTTTAAACACAAACTCACCCTCCTCTTTAAGCTCGGAATTTCGAGAATCAGTTTGTGTTTTCAATTACTGATTTACATTAATCAATAACATTCACATAAAAAGCCTACAAATAATGTTTCTGCTCGTATTGTTCGAATGATGTTTACCTTTAACCGAACGTAACACGTTAAATGAAAGCTTAATCCATTTTTCAACGCAAAACATACAACAACTTTGTCATCTGTGCTTCGGGGAACGACTTTTAATGATGAGCTGCAAATGCTGGGTTCTAGTGAAACGTTGAATTTAATGACAAACATGTGTGCCTAGTGTAGTCCTGCTTGATGATTCATCTCAAAGGATTCCTCAAGCGCTACGAGCGGATGCAACACGAGACCGCGTTACTCTGACGTCCTTTTTTCCATACATCCCGGCATTCTTAATAGCTCGCAAGATAAGCTGAATTCTGTTAATGTCTAGCAACTACTTTCATTCGTCCGGCACCCATTCGGAGTGGTATGCATTTTTTATACCACACCGTGCAGACGGTCGTTGATGCTGGCCGGAGACCGGGCTAATAAGCAGGAGATCCCGTCTGCATGCGTACATCATCGAGGATCAAGGATAACGGTTGCTCGACTCAGCACGGCTCGAAGCGTCCGAAATTGTTGCGGGAAAGAAAACGGTAAGTAAGTGACCGGTGTATCCGATACATACCGGTCGCTCGTAAATGCTTCCGCTGCCCTGTGTGCGCGAGAGTTGCAAACGTGAAGATAGCATAAAGCACGGGCCGGATGTATGCGAAAGCAAGCAACGCGATACGACAGCAAAAGGAACCGGTGATTATAAACCGGATTGTTTGTAATCGGCTTTGGTCCTGGCGGTGCTGGTGGTGGTGGTTAGCAAACGTGGCACCATTGCGAGCTGCTCGGTGGTCGTCACTGGATCGCCAGTACTTCGGATGCTTATAAAAACCGCTCATAAATCCATCCACTAACCGCTGCGGTGTGGGAAATGAATAATTGACGGATGGTTTTTCGTTCGGTAATCTTTGCCGGGAACCATTCGGGCAGCACACGAGGGCGGAGCGTAAAAAAAAGAAAGCAAACTTTTGAGCCACAGAGCACGCTCCAACGGGATGGGAAAAGTAAGTACGAATAAAATAAACGAAACGTCGAGCGAACGACCAGCGGACTCACGGGGGAAAGGGCTACCTGTCCGCTGGCGCTGGTTTTAATTTGTACAATTTTCCCGTATCCATAGCCCCGAATATGTGCTCACCATCATACTGCGCCGGCTTGGGTGAGCTTTTTGATGGTTCGGGTGAGCAGAAATTACATCACATCACACAAAGGATACCTGTGCGGTCGAAAAAGAGCACAAAACGTACCTCGAACCATCTCGCTGTGTCTGAGCGGGGTCGGCCGTCGGCTGAAAGGGTGGTTCCTGTGCCGCAGCATAAAAATGCCAATGAAATGGTCCAAGTGAAGAACCCTCGCGGCCGCTAGCGGAGTGGCATGCCACCGACAGGGATTCGGAATATTTTATGATTGTTTCATGATTATTGCGCTCCGGTGTCCCTGTGTTTAAGCTGCGCCTTGATGGGTGGGTCACGGGGTGTGCGTGTAGGTGGTTGGGGGGCCAGAATACAAACGAGCATGTTTTAATTTGACCGATATGTCAAAGGAACGTTAACAATGGATTGGATTGAATTACGCCGCGGAGCTTTTAACCGTGTTCATTTATACATTGGAAAATGGAGAAGTAGTTCGGAAAAGCAACTACTGTACTGTAGTTGTTTTCAAATTGCTCAACATTTTAAAGCGTTTGAAAAGCGATTGATTCAGATAATGAAAATGATAATAAACCTTTGCATATTGATTTACAGTCAGTCTAAATTTTCTCGCTGGCTGTTCCCTTCTATTAATTTTTTTTCTTTCCATTCTTGCATTCGTCCCTACATTTAGGCGTTTTTATTACAAATAGTTATTTTAAATATAAATCCCATTTTTTTGGGCTTTCGAACTCATTTAAAACATGTTATTAAAACGTAGAAACGTGTAACACACTATTATAATTATTTCCTTCATACGAGAATGGATAATACAACGACTCCAATCTGTAATAACAATGCATCTTTTCCTTTTCCGGAGGAAAACCATCAGAACGCTCCCGTACACCGTACCACGGATCTTCCCATATTTTAACTCCCACCGTTGGTGCTCACAACACACACACACACACACTCGCACGCTAGCTTCAGCGCATCAAAGTTAAACCATATCATACGTCCATCTTTATGCCCACGCGAAACGATCCCATTACGCCCGCTGGGATGATGGCTACATAAAAGAAAATTTGCTACACGGTTGGAACAAAGTGCGAGACAGCGAGACGAGCGAAAGAAAATAAAAGATGCTTGATATGTAGCTGATCCGCGTTTTGTTCCGCACCGGAAAAGTTCCTCCCGGATATTCCGTTTCGTTTTGCTTCATTTTCAGTACATCCTTTGTTGATCGCGCATCTCTTTAAAAAAAATCCTGGCTAGACGGCGGGATGCTGGAATGCTCGCAGGGAAATTGTGACGAGCGTGTGTGCTTGTATGGGATTTCCTGGGGAGATCCACGGCGTACCCTTCCGCGGATCGTACGGTTAGTCTTCAAGCCGTACGAAACGGCGTAGCGAATGCCTTTCTTGCTAACAATGAAAAGTATTTCCACGCTCACAGCCAAAGAAGCTTCAAAGGTGGAGGACAAGTGAAAATAAAAATAATAACGCCGGGGCTTGACGTGTGGGGGAAAGTAGCTTCTCTGTCTTGTTTTCATTTTTCGTTTTTCACACGCATAAAAGCTATGATCCTGATCCTAAACCCTTAACAGTAAACCCCCAATATCTGGAGCTTCAAGAGATGTCAGATTTATTTGATTCGCTATACTTTTCGCGAGAGAAATATGGTGTAAAGGATCACCCTCTCGTGCCGGTTATGATCCGGTTAGCGTGTAAGGGTAATCGAGAACCGGGTTGAAATGAAACATGCGCAAATAATACCCACAGGGGATGCTGGTTGAGATGAGCCTTTTGACATGCTTCCCGAGCCATCCTTAGGCGTCGAATCATGAATTTGAGCTTACCTTTAAGATGCTCATTCATGGTGAAATTTGCATCCAAAATGCAATACAAAAACTAACATCACTTGCATGCTGCGAAACAACCGAGATGATTTCAATATGAGAGCATAATTTGATACGTTTATACACAAGAAGATGTATTCCTTTTACCAGTAATGATCCAGCGATGTTATCTATTAATGCACCTTCAGCAGCTGAACCATCAGTAGGATTTTTTACAAAGCTTTCTTGTGTAACAAGCAATGTTCCGATTTCAACATTCATTCCAGTGGTAGTTAAAAGCAATGCATGTGTCGTTTCCAATTTGTCCTCCAAACGTACTTAACAGAACACGTTTGTTGAGTTTCTCCGTTTTTTTTCCTTTAAAATTTTGTCTCTTACTACCAAATGTAATTTACCAAAATATTGCCATGTATTTTTATCAGAGTATTTTACAATAATTTTACATCTCAAAATCACTAGGTGAACAGAATGATAAAGTTTATTCACGTGTAGGGAGGTGAATTTTGAAGCTGTTGAAATAATTTTACTAGCCGCATTATTGTTTTTGCTTACGAGGGCAAATGTTTACTGCCATCCGGGGGATAGTTTTATTTATATAAAACCATGCATTTCAAATAAAGGTTCTTGAAGCGGATGTGGCTGACTTTATTACGTAATAGTAATCTCTGTGGAAGTGTTTGGAATATCGATTGAATAGACAAAATTAACCTTCAGTAACGCACAACGTAACGCAACCCCTTTACACGTTCCGAACTCAGCGATAAGACCCCTTCTGTTTCTGCTAGCTGCGTTTCTCTCTATTGATAACCCACGTACCACCACGTCCGCAGTAAACGGCCCACCTTCGATGTTCCCTTTTTTGTCCCACATTCCCACTGCGCCCACTAAGTAAGTCTCCATCAATTTTATTTACGGTCAGCAGCAGCTTATTTATTATGTGGTCCGGTTCGAACGATTCGTACGGTTGCCACATTGCGTGCCTCTATCTTCCACTTTTCAAACGCCCGGTAGGCGTTAAGCAGTGAAGGTGGCCCTGGTAGCATAACTGGTCGCCACCTTCGTGAGCGTGAGGAAAAAGGGCAACTATGAACAGGAAAAGCAATATTTGCCCGCCCCACACACACACACCCACGTGCGCGCGACGATGAGGTGGACAATTTTTGTTGCTTACCCATGCAACAAACCGAGGCCCGTTCAGCTCATCCCCGGAGGGAATCCTTTTTGCGAAGGGAATCCGCTGGGAGGAAATAAAACAGCAGTCCTATCTCACGTCCCGGGAAGTGAAAGCCAGACCTCCCAGCCGTCCCCCGCCCCGGCTCGGTGGTTACGGTGGCCATTTTCCGAGCCATCTTTTCGCACCGCAGAAGGTGAAAAGCTTCACCAGTGGCTCGCTACCCCACGAGTAACGAACCGACGCTCGCATTGGCATTCTGCCAATATAAATAAATGAAAAGACGCAAACGGAAAATGACAATAAAAAAGCATAAAACGATGGTCGCCGCTCGGCCGTTTCGCTGGTACAAAATCCTGCTGGTAAGTACATATTTGTCGTTTACGCTACGGCGAGGGGCTCGGGACAAACGAAACCGAAAACCAGCACACAAACACACATTCATTTCGCTCGCGCTGGAATTGATGGCGATTGTGAATTGGTTATTACCACCGGAGCGGGAAGCCCGAGCCTGCCAAAAGAACGCGAAGCCTGCCGAAGGAAAGCGAAAAGGGCAACCAACCCGGTCCGTGTTAAGGATTCTGGTGACATAAAGTGTCCTTCTTGTACTCATCCAATTTGTTTTCGACTTTTCTGTAACTTCCCCGTTCCACGCGGCGGTTTCCGAGGTGGATGTTTTTAGTTGGGCGAAGGGACAAAAATGTATCCGACACCATCGCATGTTGCGTAATAAAGTATGCTATTGCAAAGATCACGGGCTTCAGAGGGACAGCGAGCTCGTTTCTTTCCCACCCCTGGGATGGTGACCATGTAAGCGAGTGTGGCATTTTGCACGAATGTCTCCAGTGAGTATTTATTTCGAATAGCCCTCTTGCTTGCAAACGATTTCTTTAATTCGACCAATGTTGTATGATGGTTAAATGATTGGGAAAGTAGTAGCAAAAAAAACACAATGCTATTTTATTTTTTTACGTTATTTGATTTTTTTGTCGTGCAGCGTTTTTCTGATATTTTTAAATTTTTTCAGCAAATTGAGCACTTTATGCAAATAGCTTTTCTCTGAAAACGATCTCAAATTTTAAAAATAAACAAGCCAAAAAGCCAAGCATTGCTAACGAAAAAAAATCATTTCAATCTTTTGATTTAGTTATTAGTTTTTATTTGAAAATTTTACGAGTTGTAACGTCTGCCATGAGATCTCCAGATCCAGATTGAAATTAATAATTATCAATTTCCCTCCCCTCCATCTCCCTCCCCAACGCAACGAAGCACGATTTGATCAGCTTTCCGCCGACGTTGTAATTTGTAAGCAGCACGAAGCAACATCCTGTTAAGCGTGAAACAAAGTCAAAGGCCACCCCACCTGCCTGCCCTAACAATTTCATTAATCATTGACAAACTGTTGCCTCCGTGCCTGTGAGCATTCCGATCGTCCAACACGGATAGACGTTTTCATTAATTACTGTCGCCGCTGCTCTCTGCGTGTACGCACACCTTCGACTTAAGGCTTGCTTAACAATTATCCCACCTTTGGGGGAGGAAAGCAGAAGGAAAAGCACAACGGGAAGCATGTGACAGCACGTGCGCCTGAGCCTGTGGGCCGCAAGGCATCATCTCCGCATCTTCCCACAGCAACATGGTGGAACAAGTAGCAAAGCAACCAAAAGATGCTCCTCGCAAGCAGCACGAGGTAGCTTCCGAGACAAAAAGTTGGCTTAATTTCGAGCCTTTTTTTTGCTTTCCCGGCTTGTAATCGTTAACGTGGCGATTGATGGCGCCAACGCCGACAGCACGCTCCGTTGTAACGCAACGATCGATCCCAAACAACAGACATCCTCCAGAAACTGGCTAGCTCGATGGCGGAGAAGAAGCGGCAGTACCGTGCAGAAAACCCGTGACACCCCATTAATCAACGTCGCGTTAGTACATCGCAAACCGGATTTGACTGACAAGCGTCACATGAGATTTCATTCCGGTGGCTTGCCGGTGGCGGCAACACCGTCAGCGAGCTTCACCGAACGTCCTTGCGCCAGTACGACGCGACACGGGACGAAACAAGCACTCGGCGCGGTCTCGAATGCATTATTAGGCGTGTTATTGGCGTTGTTATCTGTTATCGGCAAATCAGGGCCCGGGTAAAGCTGTCATTGACAGATGACTGTACGGCGAGGGCACGCAGACATGGAAGCCACCGACGGTTCATTCGTGTCGCAGGCTGCCGAGCGGTAGTTTGCAAAACTGTTCTTCTGTTGATTTTGATCGAGCTTTGATGCATTAGCCGATTTGATGGATGGCAATTGGCGTTGGAGCTGCGTTTTGTAGTACTACTGTACTATTCACCTCATTGTGTGACCTCCGGAGCGTGTGGCCTTCGCGCTTCGATCGCAGAAAGGAAAACCATGTTGCTCGACAACGTCCTGCATGATTGACATTCAAACCGGGCTAATGATCAAATGTTCATGTACAATAAATTCACCTTAAGTTATCAGTTGTGAACCAAATGAATTTTTGTTAGCTTCGTCTAGATAACTTGTTTTTTTTCAATCGCACGCACCCCCACTCTTATTCTTACAGCTGATTATAAACTTTTTCCAAATTGAATTATTCCACTCAAAACACGGCACGCGTTTATCACCCAAGTATTCGCTACCTCCATCTGCAGACAACCGCCGTTTGGCGCGTTGTCACCTCCCCCCCTTCGACTCCCATTATTTCCCATCATCCTCTGTATTAGTAGCCACAAAAGTGTCGCCCTTCGGAGAGTAGATGAGCGTGGCAAAACTTTTCATTTACCTGCACACTTCGGAGTTTATCATGCGTCGACACCCCCACCGTGGACCCGGAAGGTGTAAATGGAAAGTTTAGTGTCGAGCCCGATTTGCATAATTCCCGGCGCCAAAGTCACCCCGGCGGTGGGATGGAAAGTTTTTCGGAAAAAGTCAAGAACATTTTGCCAGCAACTATCGAGGTGTTGGAGAGGAACAAAAGGAAACTAGAACAGGGCTCTATTTTGGGGGCGGGAGAACGAGGATTGTGAAGAGTTTCTTAAAGAGCTGTTAAATATTCGGTGGCGTTCGCTTTACAGCAATGATGTAAAGTTTTTCGATAATAACATTAAGCGTATCACGAATAGAGTTTTTCAAACTTCTTTGTATAATCTTGGGAAATTTATTTTTAAAATAATTAAAGTATTTTTTAATGTTTCTGCATGTTTAAACATAATACTAAATAAACCAATAAACCAATTATTATCCACTATTATAAAAACCAAAGAAAACCAAAGCAACAACATAAAGCCAATGAAATAAAACCATAATTGAGAGTAATAAACGCATTCCAATCAATTAAATCCATTGTTTGAGTAATTTATTAAACCAGTTGAAATAGTTTAAAATTAATGATTGCTATATTTATGAAATCATTATGCAATTGTTAATTTTACACATTGCATGCATTTAGGCGTTCTTTCGAGCACTTTAAAGTCATGAAGAACAATAACTTCAATTTTTCTTCAAGGCAAAAGACAACAAAATACAAGAAGAAAGAAGCATATGTTAAAACCTGCCTTAACACAGTGTTTAAAGTAATAGCCTTGTAAGAAAACCCATCAAATACATCACTCCCGAACAGAGCAAAGCCGCAAGAATAAACGCTCCCGATGCAAACGCAGCAAATCCATCTAGCGAAATCCATCTTGTAACATTTTGTTCGCACTGACGCTGCATCGTCCGTCGTTTGGTGCACGAAGAAGATGATGGTAATGGTGGTGGTCACAAAAACGCATCGTTGGCACGGCACACCGCCTCCGCCTTCACGGTTGCCAAGAAGTCACGTAGCGATCAGCCGATGTCTACGGCACGGCTGCTTCGACGACCTCATGCATCCTTTATTTGACGAGCCAGCACCGCCGGCGGGAACGCAAACGAATTGGAGAAAGTTATCGCCCACGGGTACACCTTCGCCAAGAGTGGGTGTGCTTATTGTCAGCAATAAATTGCCGGCGCTTCATCTCGATAACTGGGAAGCGAAATTTACTGCTCCCTAATAGAATATACTTCACCGTCTCCGGTAGCGAGCCGTCTTTGGAGGCACTTGAAACGAAATGCAGCGTGCGGCGAGGGCAGCAGTGGCGGAGAATGCTAAGTAGCTTCTGATGCGTTCGGTGAGCCGTGATGTACTACCGCGCGCTGGAAGAAACACACCCGGCGGTGAATAATTACGAACGATTTAAAGCGCAAAATAAGAACACTGTTTTGTGCTCGTTAATTCGCTTATCACTGACACATTCCGTTCCAACCGAAGGGCCCACGCTGCGGAGTGAGTGCGTAAAAATGTGCGTCTCATCCTCACGGACGATCGAACGATGCCTTTTCGAGTGTCTCAAAACTCGAAACAGGGTCCCGAAAGAACCACCCATCAGTCACCCAGCTGCCCTACCAGTTGCCGTCGGTGTGCAATTTTATGGCCTCGGTATATTTTATTCCATTTATATCATTCAATCAATCTCGCGATCGCCGTGATGAGATGCGCCAGCAGTATTTGAATGTTGCCACTTTTTCTGCCACATCGAGTGAGCTGCTCTCGGAATGAACCGAAAGTAGCTTGTAGCCGGATTAATTATTCTGCTGACGCTGAGAACAAAATAATAATCGTTTTTATCACTCACAGCTTTGCACAGGCCCTCCGTGTTGTTGACCGAATC
>JXXA01007329.1:0-21978 GCA_000956255.1 Anopheles punctulatus
CTGTAAAGCGCACGCTGTTTAGCCAGAATTTAAAATGAAACAAACCCAACTCAACGTTGTTATGCATAGCGCAGTATTTTTGTTATGTTGTTTTTCATTTTTGCTGTTGTCGGACGCGTGTTTCATTTTTTTTTTTGTTTTGCGAGGAGACATTGGCCCCAAAATGAAATCCACCTTGGGTAGAGCCGGCGTTTCCTCCCATCGCTATGCTCGTCATCGTATTTGTGACCAAAGAATTGATCGAACCGGGTTGAGAGCATCTTCCACGTGCCTTTTCAAGTGTACGTTCTTCATAGAGCGGTGGATCTTTGGGAATCTTTTGCGCTCGTAAACGGTTCACGCGACAGAGTGGTGGATACAATGCCATCGCAAGAAACCGTCCCGTCCCGAGGCTGAAAAAGAGGCAGGATGGCCGCGACTCACGGCCAAGGGTGGTCCTGAAGGTAGCTGGCGCATGGCGGTTTGCTTCGAAGCGGCATCTTCGGCAGTCGTGGCTGACACAAATGTATAATAACAAACAAGACGGTTTGTTTCGTTCGCATCCGACGCTTCGCACGCAATCTAGCGAACGCAAAGGAAACGAAATTGTGCACACATACAGCGAAACCCGGGGAATGGAACGCAATCCAACGCCGCTTTTTTTCGGCATTGGAGCAGGAGGGTGTTTTGCAAGCTTTTCTTTCGCCGTCCGCTGTTTTCGTGGTGTTTTGCGTTCTTTTGGGCATTTCTGTTGCCAATTTTCGCCGGTGGAAGAGCATGTGGCTTTTTTTACCTCGTAGTGTTATTCTTCAACTTGCGGCTCATGGCGTTCGCATCAAACGTTAGACTTCGACGGGCCGGTGACGACGAACTAGACGACACCTTATTCAAAACGCATCGCATACTGAAGATGGAGTAGTCTCGCGAGACGACCGAGCACCAACATGGCAAACGATGTAAGCCACTCGATGTTGGCTGGATCGTTTAAGGAACTGTCGTACCGAAAACCACAACGCGCCACATCATCGAGAGGAGCCAGGCTTTGCGGTGGTGGTTTGACGCACTGCAAGTTGTTTTACAAATAGCTCGGTTAATTAGTTGTGCATTTTATCGCTCCACTAGGCAGCGAATCGAGCGCAACTAAGCGCTATACGGACACTTACGTGCACGGCCGGTCGGTGTCCGACTTTGGCAGGGAATCGTTCATAAACGTGTCTCTTCTCCGATTACCAAAATGCACACGCAGCCCGCCACAGAGAAAGCGTCAATGCAATGGTTGCGATTGAAGGAATCGACGTGTTAATAAAAAAAATATTTGCCCACCTTCGATGCAACCGGTTCTCGCGTGGTCCGATGGTGATCCATTGACACTGCTTTCGCACGTATGGCACCGTCGCAATTAGAGAAAAGTCGGTCGAATGTCTCGAACTTGTCTTCTTGGAATGCTTTTCGTGGTCATAAACATCACCGAACTGGTGGCGACGGCCGCTTACTTGCGGAGATGAGTCAAAGCTGACTTCGCTCAGGGTTTGTCGGTTCCGGACGTCTCGGTGGAATTCGGTTTGCCCCGCTGGGAGCAGGACGGTTAATTTAATTTACGAGCCGCCTGTTAAGTATCTAACAGTATCGTACAATTTGTTTGGCCGGATGTTTGGTTCCGGTTTTTACTGCTAGCTATTTAATGGTCTTGCTAAAATGCATCCTTGTTGGCGCGCAAGTGTTTGCATAGACATTTTGAAATATTTTTTTTCACAGAGTTTTAAACATTACTTTCTTTTTTTTTTAATTGAAATTGTTGGCATTTACATTTTAACCATATTTATTAGAACAAATACAGTCATTTCCTATGGCGCCCTCTGACATGATCGTAATCATTTTCGACGGCATGATTGTCGCACATTTGCGAAAAGCTTATGATGAAATGTTCTATTTCCAATATAAATCGTAGATTGAATCGATCATGATGTTGTTTTGTATCAAATATATGAAACATCATGATCTAATTTTGGATTTGTTTTGTACAAACTCTTTGAAATATTGTAATGAACATTTTATTTTAATTTATTTTAATTTTTTGAAAAGGTTTATTCTACATTTTTTACACATATAATAACTAATAAGCAAATTAGTTATTGTACTTGGCGCGATATCGTATCTCTACTGAAATGTGTAACTATTGTGCAGTTTAAATGCAAGCAGTCACGTTTTAGTGTCAAGTAATAATCGTTTCTTACTGTTTCGCTATGGAAGTAATGCACTGAAAGCAAGCGAACCGTTTACTTACCCACCGAGAAGTCGTTTGCTTGAGTTGACATCACCCGGTGCGATACGATGCATTTCGCTTATCGGTCACCGATCATCTCCGAACAAGGTAAATCACTGCATAGCCTAAAGTGGGGCACAGATGCAGCCGATTCGGAAACCCTCCTCATCCAGTAAGTCACGCCAATCCTCTGCTCCATGGTTGTTTGCTTGGGCTGATATATTTGATGCACTTTCGCACTCTTTCAGCGTGTGAGGTGCCTGCGATGCATTCGCAAGGGCTTTGCATACAGGGAGTGGCTGGGAGTTGGCCCAGTTCGCTTCATTTTCTGTCAACTTAGTCAACCAACCTGTGGTCGCAACCATACCGGCGCTGTCAGTTTAAGCGCGCACGCCCGTGGCGGTAAAAAAGCATGAAAACATTCACACTGCATGGCGATAATGCGAGACGGGGCTGATTTGCGTGCACGAACCAGCCATTAGGTCACTTAACGATCGTGGAGCTATGGTTCATCAAAACCGTTTTGGGTGATGGCGTCACTCTCTTAAGTTCTTAATCGAATGCGATGAAATGTTCGCTGCTCTTCCTCATCATGCATGACGCAATCAAATACCGGACTACGGATGCATGATGCGATCGTGCTGGTAGGCTGAACAGTTGTATATCTTTGAAAAGGTGATCAAGAACAAACAACAGATCTATTCTACACAATCAACCAGGGAACACTTTGCAAGTGCAAGTGTTCCGATGGTATAGGGAATGGAAAATTATGATTGACAACCCATCATTATCAGCGCGCGGAGATAACGTGCTACCCAAACCAACGCGAACCGGCCCGTATGCAAGCGAGGTTGATCGATTGATTAATCGATTGCGAAGCGGGCGGGAAAGTAAAAATAGCCTCGCATGGTATGTGCAGTTTGGGGCTGAATGAAAGCGTCTCCGGTAAAGCTGGGCAGCAACATTGTACGCAACAAGCGCAACAGATTTCCCTTCCCGAACAGATATGGTAGCGTTCCACCAACGTCTGCCGGGCACAACTTTTACAAATTTGGATTTAAACTGCAGCACAACAAAACCCAAAAACGCTGTCATGAAAGCAAGTGCTGCTGGTCGTTCGGGGCGAGCCTCACATGCGTGAAATTTATGCGCACCCAACGACACCACACCCACAATTTCCCTCATTCGTCGTGCACCGTAATTTCCATTGAATTGGTCTGGTTCGGTATGTGGTAACAGGTTGCCTCGGGGGGGAGAGGGGGTGGGAGAGAGAGAAAGGTAAGAATTGGCAGGGGTTGCCTCGTAGGTAACAGAAAACTGAGCAGCTTTATCTCACGCGCGGGGTAAACTAACCTAATAAAATAAAGCTTCCAAGCTGGTTTTTGGGATTCTCCCACCACGCTGCACCTCGTCATCGCTCAACGTTTGGGTTGGCCTTGCCGGTTATGGTGTAGTCACCGCCATCGGCTTGGGGCAGCGGATATTTCGTTCATATTTGGACGCGTTGCTCTGTGGCACAACAACAACAACAATAACAAAATCGCGAACAGCAGACGATGCGCACAAACAGGTTCTTGATTGTCGGGTAGCTTTGGGAAGGGGGAGAGCCTGTAGAAGCCCCGATATATCGGCATGCATGCAGCCTCTTCGTCCACAGATCGTGGCGTTAGCGAGGTTATGCTGTCATTTCATCCTAACACGCGCGCGCTCGTTCCTCCATTGCGATCTTAAACTTGATCGTTTGCATCGCTGGCCGGCGCCCGATGACGTAATTCGGCGCGAGATGTTTGCACCCTCCGTTCTGATCACGTACCACGAGCATGAACGTGCAGATGAGACCTCGTGCGGTGATTGTAGCAGCAAATTTTGCCGTGGAAAAGAAGCGCTTCTGTGCGGGTAACTAAAGTCAAGTGGTAGCACATACAAACAGGGAATGCCGTGAATCTCTTTCACTGACGATGCACCAGACCGTAAACGCACATCCCGGGCACGTCTGACCAGCAAGCGAAGGTTTGTGGGACGAGCGGCTGATTAACATTCTGCAGAGTGCTCACGGAGGGTTCCCTCTTGGCGATGGCTCCCCTTTCATAAAACCCGAGAGGGTCGATCCGGTTTGCTCTTAGGGTACGATCGGTTTGTCGCATTGTGTGCTTATTTTCTTGGTTTTAATATATTTTCACAAGCAAAAGAAAACGGTTTTAGTCAAATAACCTTTTCAAAGATATTTAAAAATAAGAAACATAGGATAATATTGGAATAAACGTCCTTATACAATTTTTTTATGACATGCCGCAACTTATCATTCGTTTAAATGTATAGAAAAATGTATTTTAATCACTATTTTTCAGTACGCAAGGTCGCTTCCTCATGTGCAATCAATTGAAATTGGATATTGACCCATAACTCCAAACTTTAATTATAACATATAATATAATAATTGTACCTTGAGGGTTGTATGCAATTGTTATATTGCACCTTGAGGGTTGAGCAGTGGACCGGCCACCTTTCCGACCACCACCTCAGCGCACTCCATCTAAAGCAACTCAAAGCACATTCTCAGACTTGTTCGGCAGACTCGTCTCGATCGCTTTCGCTTTCGATTGCATCAACCGCAACGCCGACGAATGTGTTGGGATGCTTACTGTACGATTACGATTGTTTATGTGCCCATGCTTGAGGTGCTGGACACCTCGTACGCATAATAACCAGCGCATGGCGAGTGGAACGTGCTGTGGGTCTTTTTTGTTTTATTCGCTGTCCCGTGGAACGTTCGTGCTTCACCAGCCTCTGACAACCACCAAGCGAGTTGACCAAGGGTAGCCTAAGAGCCAACCCTGACTCGATGACTCAAACGCTAAATATAGGCAAAGCAAGCTACCAAGGAAAATTAGTGCCTTTTCTGTGTGAGTGTGTCCACTCGGTCACGTGCCCAGAAGTACCTTTCCTTGCCTTCTTCCACCAATCCGTTGGGCCCGGAGGCTGGATGCGGTTCATTATGGAGAGCCTCTCGCGTATGGCGATATGCTCGTGATTAGGGCTTGCAAGAACGGTGGAAGCGAAGTAATCAAAATCTCTCAACGGACAACAGACGACGACGGAATCCATGTGTGTGTGTATCCAAGATCGCGAGCCCATTTTCGACAGTTGACGAATGGCTTCACTGCTATGCTGTTTGCATTGGAAGGCGCCGTACGGCAAACTTTTTGCGAATCTGTTCGTATATATGGCCATCCAGCAGCGAACAACTTAGCTTCTGATGCTCATACATGCTACACAAAAGACATGTTTATTGTGTTTTGAAGATTTTCGTCAGCATACAAAGTGCACACAACTATATCTTCTGTTGTTGTAACTTATTTTTTTAATATCAATTTTAAAGACTTTTTTCCATTTTAAAAGACATTGTTTAACATGATTTTCAAAGTAGCTGTCAGATGAGAGTTAGCGAGTTTTTTTTTGATTTATTCAAAAACACATGATCGTGGAATCAGGTTCTAAAACCCGATGGTGTTGAAATTGAACCCATCTAAGACACTAAAATTTTAATATTTCTGTCTCATCATGCTCCTAGCTAGACTGAACAGTATGAAGTAAAATATATGAATTTTATAAAATAAGAGTGATGTATGTGATCGTACGATTCAATTAATGGTACGTTCAATTAATGGTTTCCTTTAATGTGACACAAACAGTCGCTTTTGTTGAAAAAAAAGTTACATTTTTTTATCTACAAAAGATCAAGTTATTCTAATAAATAGAAAAATATTTTATATGAGCCTGTACATAAGAAATTTTACGCCAAAATGTATTTGTATGAATATTGATCGATCGGGAATATTGAAATCGATCTATTTTTGTTTGATCGTGCATAAAACTATACATGCAATAAAACTCGTTCCAACAAAATAAGCATTTCAACAGCATGATTCAATCGCGAAACAAAGCGAAGTAAACTAATGTCTGATTTCAGCGGCTATAAAAAGAATTCAACTGGAACCACTATCAACAATGTCCCAATCCTTCCCCTGGAAGCTATTATCACGTTCAAAATAGCGGCTTTTAACATCGCAGTCTCACAAACTTCTTTCCCATTTTCTTTCAACCGGTTTCGTGAACTACCAGATTCGTCTGACATCGTGGACTGCAAGCTGAAGCTGATCATGGGTCTAATCTGGACGCTAATTTTGCACTACTCCATCTCGCTGCCGATGTGGGAGGGTGACGAGAACGGTGACAACCAGGCCAACGGTAATGGAGCCTCACCTAAGCAGCGGCTGATGAACTGGATACACCGGCTGGTACCGGATCTGCCCATCAACAACTTCACCTCGGACTGGACGAACGGCAAGGCGGTTGGTGCTTTGGTGGATGCGGTCGCTCCCGGACTCTGTCCTGACTGGCCCATGTGGGACCCGAAGGATGCGGTTCAGAATGCTGCCGAAGCGATGGGTCTGGCGGATGATTGGCTGAACGTGCGCCAGCTGATACGTCCGGAGGAGATGGTCAACCCTAACATCGACGAACAATCCATGATGACCTATCTGTCACAGTATCCGAACGCAAAACTGAAGCCCGGTGCTCCACTGCGTCCTCGCACCAATCACAGCAGGTTAGTTGCGAATTTAACGTGGACGTCTTTTTCACACAAAAACCGGGCATAGGTTAACTTTCGATTCCGAATAAGGAGACCCGAGGGATCAACCGTTTACGTGAGTGTCGTAGATCACCCTTGCTCCCAGTCCCAAACTGTCCTTGACTCATTAGGAATGGAATGCGTTTGAATAACTTCTGTCGGGATTGCGTATTACGTACTGATTTGATTTAATACTTTTTACAATTGACATTGTTGAAAATTGTCTTTCCATGCTAATACAACATTTCAAACTCATACTGAAAACAACAAACCCGCTCGCAACGAAACATCCCAACGACAATATCGATTGATTCAACGACACCTACTGTCTACAATCATGTTGTATCTATCGTTCTTTATCTTTTTCTCTCTTCTCTTTCTATTTATCTACCGTTCTGTACTCCACATTGAACAATACAATTCCGATGTACGCACACTTACCTATTTACACTGCAGTGTTCCACCGCCGCGGTAAGTTGGTGCTGCAAAGGAACGTGTAGGGCTAGCAATAATTGTTAATGTGACTTGATGTTTTCAATTTTTCTGCTACTCCTTGCCCACGTTACTAAGACTACTCGTGTTTCAGACCGCGTTGAAGCAGATATTCTTTACAAAAAAAACCAACAATCTTAATACACGATCAAATATACACCCCCAACACGTCTGCAGCAACGTTCACCACACTGCGCCTGTTTGTTTGCTGCATAAACAAGCTGCTTGACTTCTTTTGTTTTGTTGTGCGCAGTTGTTCTGATTTAATTTCCTCTTGTTTTTTTTTTTTGTGCTGATCATATATTTTTATAACGAATTTTAAATAATTTGTATGACTATTTCCTATGCTTGCTGGGAAACATGGAAGATTGCTCAAAATTCTCCTGCAGTATCATCTCTATAGCAAGAAACTATTGACAGTTTTGTTCTTGGTTAGTTTTAAATCGTATCTTCTTTGTTTCCTCGTCTGACGCTTGTGTGATTCTTTCCTCGTCTGTTCTTCGGTCAGTAGTTCAAACATCATGTACAGCACGATATTTGCAATCGTCAATAATGCTTTCATAATTCTTTTTACCCTAGAAAATGCACTGTTTTTCCACGATTGCTTATCCGAGCCAAAATTAAGTTACATGATTTGTTTAATGCTATATTTATGTTCTTTTTTAAACAAAACATTTATCCTCTCTTGAAGAATATCTTGATTTTCAAATTCATTTGTTTATTAGAAAATTTGGCCTCTCACTAATAAGAGATATGGATGGTTTCCTCGATTCATAACTTAAAACAAAGATCCTGTTACTTTTGTACACTTCCTTAAAAATGTGTTACAGCTGTTTCTATTGTTTTGGTTTCATAAGCAATTTAGAAACGGATCTCAAAACTAAAATGTTGTTAAGTCGGTTGCAACAGAACTAAAAAAAAAACACTCACAATCACAAGCTATGATGTAAGTCAAATATCAAGATATTCAGAAATTAAAGATCAGTTGGTGTAGATGTTTGGTGCTAATAATGTTTGCCAGCTATTTTTGAACAACTTTTAAGCTTTAAGCTGATTAGTTTTACCTCTCGAACATGATTATGAATAAATGTTTATTATTTTATGTTTCTATTACAACCATACTAATGCAGCCGTCTTCATGTCGGGTTCCCTTTCTCATCCATATCCAACACAGGGTGCGCGCTTACGGTCCTGGCATTGAGCCTACTGGGCCAACAGTGGGAGCTCCGGCTAACTTCACGGTGGAAACGTTCTCCGCCGGCAAGGGTAACGTTGAAGTGGCTGTTCACAACCCGAACGGCAATCCAGAAAAGGTTGACTGTCGGTTCAACAACGACAAGAACCTGACGTACTCCGTCTCGTACATCCCGAAGCTGGAAGGTCCGCACAAAGTGTACGTGAAGTTCAATGGTCGCGACATCCCGAAGAGTCCTTATGAGGTGCAGGTCGAGAGTCAGGCCGGTGATCCAACCAAGGTGACAGCGAGTGGCCCGGGCCTGCTGCCGGACGGTGTAGTCGTCGGGAAGCAGACCTACTTCGATATCACAACGAAAGACGCTGGCAAGGGTACGCCCGAAGTGATCATACTCGATCCGGCGAACCACAAGACGTCGGTAGCGGCGAAGTTGCGTCAAATCGGCAACGACCAGTGGCGCTGCGAGTACACGGCTAAGCAGGTTGGTCTCCACTCGGTCAACGTGTTCTACTGTGGCCAGCAGATCCGCGGTAGTCCGTACGGCGTGCGTGTCGCCCCAGTCTGTGATCCTCGGAAGGTGCGTGCAAGCGGTCGTGGTCTGCAGCCCGTTGGAGTGCGCGTCAACGACGACGATGTTACGTTCCGCATCTTCACTGAGGGCGCCGGTGAGGGCGTCCCGGAGGTGAAGATATTCGGTCCAGGTGGTGTTGTGCCGGAGCACAGCATTCGCAAACTTGACGCCACCACGTACGAGGCGCAATACATTCCACTGAAAGAGGGACGATACAAGATCCTGGTGCTGTACGGTGGCCAAGAGATTCCAAAATCACCCTTCGAAGTAACGGTCGGTCCACAGAAGCACACCTCGATCGTAGCGTACGGACCGGGCCTCAAGTCGGGAATGGTGGGTCAACCGGCCTGTTTCGTCGTTGAAACGAACGGGGAAACGGGCAATCTCGGATTCAGCATCGCTGGACCCTCGCAGGCCGAAATCGAGTGCCACGATAATGGAGATGGTTCGGCTTTGGTCAAATACCACCCAACTGCTCCAGGCGAGTACGCCGTCCACATACTGTGTGACAACGAGGACATCCCGAAGAGTCCTCACATCGCCCAGGTCCTACCGAAAGCGGACGATTTCCATCCAGAGCTGGTGAAGGTGAGTGGCCCCGGTGTGGAGAAGAACGGTGGCGTGATCGTGGGCAAGCCGACCGAGTTCACCGTGGACGCGACGCGGGCCGGTTCGGCACCACTGGAGGTGAAAATTAACGACGTTTTCTCCAACACGATCACACACAAGATCGCACAAACGGAGAGTGGTGTGAAGAAGATTACCTATACGGCACCGTCGGCCGAACCGGTCACGGTGGAGGTAAACTACGGTGGCGTAGCCGTACCGCAGTCACCCTTCCGTGTGAACGTTTCCACACCGCTGGACGCATCGAAGGTGCAGTTCTTCGGACCATGGCTGGAGCCGGGTGTCAAACCGAACGCGGCGACTCACTTCAACGTAGATGCCAGGTAAGTGAGGCTAGTGTCGGTGGGTCATCGTATTGGAACTGGAAATTTAACGACCTGTTTTTCACTTTTATCTCGCTGCACGCGCGCTCGCCTTTTCGTGGAATCTATGAAGGGCCGCCGGTAATGGACTGCTCGAGGTGAATCTAGTGCACGATGAAACGAAACAGAAGGTACCGGTGCGCATAATCGATAACAATGATAATACGTACGCAGTGGAAGTCATCCCCCCACTTCCAGGCACCTACTCTACGAATCTCCTGTACGGTGGACTAAAAGTCCCACTAGCGCCGAAAGTGACCGTCTCACCGCCGGTCGACGTGTCGAAGATCAAGGTCGACGGACTCGAACCAAGTAAGTATTCTAACGGGAGCAGTTCCGTCCACATTCGTACCGCATTTTGACGTACTCTGTTAGCCGCACCGTTGAACAGCCTGCAGCAGTTCCGCGTCATCACAAACGGCATCGGTAAGGCAGACCTGGCCGTCACAATAACAAGCCCCTCAGGCAATCGCGTCAAAGCGCACGTCATACCAACGGCGGAAGGTTTTCTCGTCAACTTCACGCCCACTCAGTTGGGCGAGTATTTGCTTAGTGTAAGTTTCGGCGGCACGCCCATCACGCCACAGCCCTTCCGTCTGCAGTGTCTCGTGGGGTCGGATTCGCGGAAGGTGCAGGCAAGTGGTCCGGGACTGGTGCGTGGCATTATCAACCGGCCGGCGGAGTTTATGATCGACACACGCGGCGCTGGTCAAGGGGGGCTGGGCGTGACGGTCGAGGGTCCGTGCGAAGCCGCTATCAACTGTCGCGATAATGGAGATGGCACGTGCAACGTGGCCTACCTGCCGACCGAGATCGGCGACTATACTATCAACATTACGTTCAATGATGACCACATCGCTGGATCACCGTACCAGGCGATCATTGTGCCGGAACCGAACCTCAACAAGATACGCGTCTCCGGGATGGGCATCCAGCCGCACGGTATAGTGGGCATGGCCCAGAGCGGTTTTTTCGTTTTTGCTGTTGTCTTGGCTTTCCGTTGACACCGGTGTTCTATGTTTTACTCTTCCTAACAACAGAAGCAAAAGAAGCGGGTTTTATTCGTTCATTTTGCAGATTGATCGCATGTTTCACTAATTTTATAGTTTTATAATTATTCCTTATTTTATCTAACTGTTCAATGGATTCACATGTTGATGCTGTGCTCCCTGTGCTGTGCTGAAGTTTTGAAGGATTTTCGTTTATTAAAAATATGCTATGTGGATTGCGTACTTCGAAATGAATTTATACTTTGCGCCTAATAGTATGCAATGCGTGTGCGTTATGCTCTATAACTGCTAAATGGCAACTGTCATTCTCAGCCAACCTCGTCAATGACTCTCCGTTTGCCGCTTGCGTTAGAAAAAAGATTACCTAAATCAACGTAAATAATGGATCTAAAACTAATATACTCTTCTTCATGTGATTTTAGGTGTCGTCATGAACGCTCCCACGGACTTCCTGGTCGATATGAGCAAGGTCGGCGACGACGTGGATCGATCGAAACTGTCCTGCAACATCTTCGACCCACGCGGTAACGAAATACCGAGCAAACTGGTGCCAAGTGAGTCGGCCGATGACGTGTTCCGCATCATGTACACACCGTTCGAGGCGGGTCGACACACGATCGATTTGCTTTACGACAACGTCCCCGTACCCGGATCGCCTTTCGTGGTGAACGTCAAGTCTGGTTGCGATCCTACGCGCTGCCGTGCGTACGGACCCGGGCTGGAAGGTGCTCTTACCGACAAGATGGCCACGTTCACTGTGGAAACACGAGGTGCTGGTGCCGGTGGTCTATCGCTCGCCATCGAGGGCCCATCCGAGGCAAAGATGAGCTGCACAGACAACCGGGATGGTTCGTGCGACGTCGAGTATCTACCGACGGAACCGGGCGAATACGATATAACGATCCGATTCGCGGACAAGCACATCCCCGGCTCGCCGTTCAAGGTCGTCGTGAACGAATCAACCCGCCCGGAGAAGGTGAAGGTGTACGGACCCGGTATCGAGCACGGACAGGTGTACGAAGGGATTCCGGCACAGTTCTTCATCGATTGCGGTGATGCCGGACCGGGCAAAATTTCGGTCAAACTTAGCTCGTCAGAAGGCAAAGCTCTCACGGCGCACGTACAGGACAAGGGCAATGGGGTGTTTGGTGTGTCGTACGTTCCACCAAAGGAGGGCTCCGTCCTCACGGCGAACGTACAGTTCGCGGATCAGAACGTCAGCTGCAGTCCGTTTGTGATGACCGTATCACCGGCACCGAATGACGTACCGGTTAAGGTGTACGGCGAGGCAGCGGAGAAGAAATCGCTTCCAGCATCACTCCCTGCCAAGTTCCAGATCGATGCACCGAAAGCGAATGTGAAGGAGGACATCAACGTCAGTATCAAGGGACCGGACGGTAAGCCGTTGGTGCCAAAAATGGAACAGGAAGCGGACGGTACGTACGCTGTCTCCTTCGTACCGGACGAATGCGGTCCCTATAATGTCAGTATTAAATGCGGTGGAAAGGATGTACTCGGATCGCCCTTCCTGCTGCAAGCCATACCAACGGGAGAGGTGAGTTTACATAGAACGATTGGCTCTTGCACAGCAGATTTTCATTCAACTTTCCTCTGTTTAATAGGCTGATAAGTGCAAAATGGTACAAGCCGTTCCAACCAACCAAGAGTACGGCAAAAAGAATCACTTTGCCGTCGATGCAAGAGAAGCAGGCACGGGTGCCGTAACGTGCAAGATTGTTTCCCACTCCGAAGCGAGGTAGGCCAACTTAGTTATTAACAATCACTACTAGTATGAAATAGTTACTTATAAAAACATCCTATCTGCTCTCTATCCACCAGTGACGTGGACATTGATATAATCGAGAAGGATGGATTCTTCGATATTTTCTACGTGCTGAAGGATCCGGGAGACTACGATCTGGACATCAAATTCGGTGGCCAACACATCCCCAACGGCACGTTCACGATTAAGGTATACTAAACCATATTCTTTTTATCATTTATTGCTTTACCCTCCCTCGTTCGTTTCTCTATTTAAGGCATCTGCCGTAGTCACACGGCTGCAAGTTGTGTCTAGCCATGTTTACTCGAATGTTTCAATGAGCCCCAGCAAGCTGGAAAAACATTTTCAGTGATTTTGAGTGTGGAGCTAACTTTGCTCAGCAACTTTTCTCTTTACTCCGTACTTGTCGTTATGCTTCAGAACACTTTACATCGTTCATGTAGCAGTTGAGTGGTGTTTTTACGATAGAAATGTTATCGGGATGTTGTTTTGCTATTGTATGTTTTTTTTGTGTCGTTAGTCTTTTGTAGAACAAAAAAGTGTGCAGATTGTGAGCAAACCAAAGCCAATATCAATGCGCTGCACAAGTAACTATTAATGAATGTATCAACGACGATGCTTTGTTGCAACTTCAATAGCAAGTCGTTGCGCATAATATGATCGTATCAATGCAGCGTAATTTGCCAGCAGTTTATAAATGAAGATTCATTTTTCTTTTTTACGTTCATAAGTTTCTCCACCAAAGTTTTGATTTGTTCGTTTAGCTTCAATGACCAATGAAAGCAAATAAACCAAAGTTAGAAATATTTCTTCAACCACATGATATGCAAACATACAAATTTTCTTGGCGGTTTCTCTTTTATATTCGAAACCTAGAGCTAGAGCTGGAAAGAAATATTTATCTCTATGGCTTCGCTCGCTAATATTGCCGCTAAATAGCAGGCTTATCTGACACTGCATGCATTTTAGTAGCACCATAAATATAATCACGTCCCGAATAGTATTGCTATTCATTTACCGCGCTGCTTTTATAGAGTAAAATTGAACATGTAAGGGATATTCGGTCGCGTTTAAATGTACCGTCCGTCCCGGACGTGTTCGGTTTGGTGTTTGGTGAGCACCGTGCCCGGCACGCTTGGCCACAAAATCACGACCGTAGAATTTCACTTTCTCCTCCCGTGCGACGATCGCCTACACCATGTGACAGTCGCTTTCGTCAAGCATCACGGTGCTCACAGTTGTATCTGCTACCCCGCACTAACAAATTGCTTGTCTTACCTCACGGCGACCAACACTGTCGTCGTGATTCGCGTGCGTCAAGAAAAAAACATCTTGTGAATGAAAATAAATCTTTAAATGTATAAATTTTTGCATATCCCCTCCACCCGATCTTCCGGGACGGATGGCCAGTTGGTGTGCCATTCTTCTATTAATTCGCATTCCCAGTGTGCTTCTCCTAGCCCCGCAGCAGGGACGGGGATGCCAAAAATAGCATTTCTCTGGCGTGGAAAATGCGCTCATCCTGCAACCTGCAAACTCGCCATCAGTTGTCGTATCATAACACCGACAAGTGGCAAGTGTCTCTTTTCATTGATGTTGCATTTACTTGGGAGGGGGGGAGAGATTTTTGTCGTTTTTGTACCTTAAACAAGGCGTACCAACAGGATGCCCTTACAGCTTATCCAATATTAACGCCTGTACGCTCGCACTTTGGTTTATTTGCATTTTATTTCGTTGAAGGTTATGATATATAGTTTGATTTGAACGTTATTCTGAAACTAGGTCTAGTTATTTGCTAAACCTTAATAATAAAGTGTCATAACAAATTTAATTAACGTATACATATCATCCACTAGACATGGACTAACAATTGAATCCTGATCTAAAACATGCGTGTAGGGAAAAAGCAGCAACATTGTAGATCAACTCCTTGTCTTTGCTATTGTGTCTTCTTTTCGTGAGGAAAACTGTAACATTTTTGTTTGTTTGTTTATTGCCTGTTCGTACTATGTGACCTTAACAATTTATTCAGCTCGACCATAAAAAATAGACCTATTCAAAATTCGTCTCTTCTGCACCAAATTAACAAACTAGCACCATGTCACACGAAATGTGTCCCACACTCTGACACTTGTGCCCGTAGATCGGTAGATCCAAGTAGAATGCAACTTGTTTTCTTTGCACGAACGCTTTTCTATTTCATAAATGACCACGACCTATAGACTCCGCTCTGTCGCATGTGCTGCTACGGTTTCAGCTGCACTGCTGCTAAACCTTTGCGAGGTGTATAGAGAACAATTTTCGGCCAACACTGATTGCTGCACGCTTAATCCCTGCTGCGCTAGAAAGAAATTGATAGTCATTGTTTTGCGATGGCTCGAGCGACTTTCATGCTCTCTCTACCCCTTGCAAAGCTGCAGCAACTTCGACAAGAGCAGGTAGGTTGTTTGGATGAGAGAGGCTATTAAATTTTCTACACTGAGTGCAGTATATCGTTTATAGTACAAGAATAAATCAAAACAACATGTACCATTATTATCCATCAACAAGCATATTATTGACTAAACTAACAATAATAACTTTTGAAATGTTGGCTAGACAATATACAATTTTCAGTAATGTGTTGTAGTCAAATATTGTGTTATATTATGCTTTTTATGAAAGTCAATAACGTGAAAAACATGGTTTTAAAGTAAAGTTTAAAGTAACTGATAGTCTAAAAACTTGTAAGACGTTAATTTTACATTAATTTTTGGCATTTGTAACTACAGTAAAGACCCCAAGACTCGAGTTTTTTAGTTTATGTCAATGTTTTAAAACTTAAATCGAATCATATACATTGTATTTTTCTTCAAAAATTTAAAGAACGTTTGGTAAATAATCGCTCTTTGTTCAAACTTGTTATTGTATATTTTGTTCATCTCATTTTAAGACCTATTTTAGCATAATCAGTCAGTTTCTACATCCACGAAACAAACTGATACATTGACATGCAAAATTTCAGCTAGCAGATCATATATCAACGACGGGACGGAAGATAATGCGCGTAATGTTGTTTTATTGTCTCAACGGAAGACCGTGGCTGCAATGAGCAATTAAACTGACAACATGCCTTTTAACGATCATCTCCTTGAGCCGAAAAGGGAACGACATCCCTAAGCCAACCGTAGTCCGTGGATTTTTTTTATGTTTTACAACATAATTTTCAGCACGAGTTAACTCCTTCCGCCAGATGGGCAGAGGTACTGCCCGGTTTCTGTGGTCGCTCGTATCACGCGAATATTGCGACAATTAGTGCCAGAGAGTGCCTGTTTGTCGTGCGTGCTGCCACCAGACGGGAACGAAAATGTGCCAAATATGCTTCGCCTCTCGTAATTAATGTATCGCGGGGCGTGAACTTCCCCGGGGTGGGTTTGCTTCGGATTGGGAATGATTAGAAAAATGGTGAAACGTTTTCAGTTAAGATGTTCGGTATGTCAAAGCGTTGCCGCTCATCTAAACAGCAGCTTGCAACGGCTGAGCAGTACAGTGAAGTGATTTAAATATAAACACGCATCTTAATGCGGTAGGGATTTGTTACCGGTTCTAATCTCCCAATTTGTTTGCCCTGGTTTGCTCACGTCATTCGAGCGAGTTGCAAGATAGTGCTAATCATTCTTCAGACAGCATTAATGACAAATTAGTACAACATGCGGTTCGCACTCATGATTTAAGTATATTATTTGTATTTTAAATGTTGTTACCACTGAAATTCAATCCAAGCACCCGTGCTAGGTTTTTACGACTCATTACGCAGACAATCAATCTTTTTCCCATGGTGCTTTATCAGCATACATTTGATCGTTTTATTTCATCATTTTTGGTTTGCAGTTGAGCTTTCTTCTCATCCCAATGTAACGTCACCTTATTGTTTCTCATTCAGTAAAAAAAAACCTTCCCTTGCACCCTGAATTTCCAAGAAAACAAAGCACTCATTTTGTTGATTTTACTGTCGGAAAACATTGGCCCGGGATAGCAAAATAGTATATCCAGCAGTGGTTTTTTGGATCTCCTCGGTCTACACCAGATCGCACAAAACAGAACTATTTGTTTTACGTTTGAAGAGTAGCTACTTGTGTACAAACACCATGCAGCTTCACGATTATTGTGTGTTTGAGTGAGAATAACATTTTTTTTTATCTAGTCAAAAATAGACTTTTATTCCATAAGGATTTACCAATAAAATTTTATTATATTCATGCAATTTTATTTCCTGTCAAAAACGATCATTTAAACGTTGATTATACTGGTAAAAAAATCGCTAAAATTAGGTAATTTACTTATTCATATCGAATGTTAGTTAGAATCGCCTCCGATAATTTCGCATTTGTTGCTATGCAATAGCGCTCATTTCGATAGGTTTGTTTGTTGTAAAACATATGTGAATCTTCTAATCTCACGCTCACTTTCTCATTTATCAGTTTAATTCGACTATTCGAGGAACACAGCTGCCACATATCGCTGTTAGTCGCACCAGCACTAATTAATCCGCTTATGACGACGCGCGGCGCATTATGAGTAAATATTGAATTAGTACAAGGTCCACACTTTCCACACATTCCCCGGTGCACAGCACGATCGCTGAAACGATCCAAACCACACGCATAAACAGCTGGGTCCGGAAAAGCTACAAAGTTTATTAGCTTTACATGATTTTCGCACAGTTTTCCCTTGGACAAAATCGGTGCAAGGTCTCGCTGCATACCAGCAAGATCGATTTTCGAGAAAAAAAAAACATTTGATGTTATTTTTCTTTCGCTGCTTTTTAATTGAATGACCTAGTGGTTGTTGGCGAACAGTTCACCACCAACGACGCTGGTGGCAAGGGAAACATATACCGCGTGATCCACGTTGACTAATACTAAGCTGAGTGTTGCGATGCGAGGGTGTTTTTCCACTGCGTTCTTCACCACCCAACCGCTCGACTGCCGGCCTCCATGCGGCTCGAATCGCGTGTCACTGTGGTGAAGGGGGCGACTCGTACACACACTTACACCAGCGCCGTGCTTTGATCATCATATCCATGTCCACCGATTGCCCTGAACGTTACGGGGCACGCGCGCTTCAGCATTGAGCGTTTGGTCCGGGAAAAAGCGTGGAATAGAGGTTTTCCCTCCTTCTCTAGGACCGGCAACCGAACGTAGCCGAAGCGCGCCACGAACGAACACGCCACACGAACTACTGCGAACTTCGTACTACTGCGAGGCGTTTATTTTTCCACCCGCCGAACGATCACGATCGCCGTCCGTGTGTGATTTTTCCTACGTCTGCAGCGACCGCTGTACAGGAGACGATCGCTTTTCCTTGCCGCTTCCGCAGCCCTGACGTACCCTGCCTGCGTTACCAAACAATAGCGGGTAAGTCGCCCCTCGTCCATCTTCCGTTCTACCGCGTGTTGTTGTTGCGAAGATACGCGGCCGTTGATCGGAGCTCAAACTTCTCCCGCACTTCTGTTTGGACGCTTCGGAGGAAAAGTCACACAACCAGGAACGGTACGCACGGAATTTCCCTAGCCTACTGGCAACAAGTGGCGTGTTAGTTTCTTATCGCATTTGAATTGCGGACAGTGTGTTTTGTGTACTAGTGTACGTGTGCAATTGACATTCGTTGGAGTGTCGGAATAACCGATTGAACCAGGATAACCGGCAGGATAACCCCAAAGCATTACTTCGAAATTACAAAATAGTGACATCGTGGATATTATCCTTGCGAGAGATCTTCGTTGGTAATTAAATTCTAACCTAAATAAGTTAGTTTCAGTAAAGGAATATTAAAAATGGGTGTTTTCAATTCAGTTTCAGATGCGTGGGAATAGTTTTCCAAATTTTATTATCGGAATCTTCCATGTTCAAACCAAATGTTCAAATTCCAAATGTACATGTGTACAATTTAATTTAAATTCAATTTCATAATCCCTCGCTACTGCGCTGTCGTCGGTGGTGCATGTCAATTGAGTAAAAACAAGCATAACTTCTGCTTCCGACGTTTGACCAGCCCGAAAAGTAAAACTAAAAAAAAATGTATCCAAACTACAGAGAAAAGACCGACAGCTGCTGCCGTTACTGCTGCTTTCGTTGCTGGCTGATACTTCTTGCGTCACCTTGGCGTGGTCGGGTCTTCCAGAAAAGCGGTACGGTGTGTGGTGTACCATTGGAACCGGCTACGTTCGTGTTTAGGGTCCTCACGATTTTGAGATGCGCTGAAAAACGAACCGTTACGAATGGACATTTCTTTTCCGCTCAAACGAACCGAACGGATTGAAGAATTTTCGAGACCATAAAACCGCTGCCTCTCGGACCATCCCGGATGGGTTGCCGTGTCGTTACGCGGATACGGATTGGTTGATGCAAATGGAATTTTATGAAAAAAGCAATACCACCCCGATGTCCTATACCGTGCAAATTAATGTTGGATATCCGTACACTAGATTGTTGCTGAGTTTTTTTTTTACTATGAAAAATTTTATTTCTTAAACGTAGGAACATCAGTCAATATTACAATATTACGGGCTATAGGGTGAAAGAAGCTATTCCAACAATCTCTGTTTATTCATGCAAAAATTCTTATCATATTTGTTCAAATTTTAGCCAAAATTTAATGCAGTAAAATATGTTTTATTCTGTTTGCAAGATCTGTAACTTGGAGGGATTGGATCGTTTTTGGGTAACGATCGCAGCCGAGTAAAATTTATCATAAAAGGATATTTTTATTTTTATCAAGCACGCGAGTTATATGCTACATCTATTTACAGGCACTTAATGTAGCCATTTGATTTTGTTCCTTTTTATTAAATTCAGGATATTCAAACCTCATATACAAACTCCATGAATTACATTAAATGTTGCAAAATTTGAAATTTAATTATATCGATTGATTTATTAAGAAGTTATATCGAAACAGTTTTAAATATTACTCGGCATCACTTTTTTTTTGTTAATTAACAAGCAAACAAACATTGATTTGTTCATTTTTCATTGAACAATGTGCTTAAAGCAATGTCCCAGACCAAATTCACAGCTCATTTCTTATTCATAGCTTATTTCGTATTTTAGAATCGTAACTGGTTGTAATCAGATTATCCTAAAAGAACAAATTGCAATTACTGGAAGCAATATTTGTTATTATTTATTTTTTTTGTAAACATGTGAACAATGTGAACATTTTATCAGATCAGATCAGCAATTCATTGTTGTGTACAACACAATAATTGTATAAATCAGGGATAATATTTTTGCACATGAAAAATGAACTTTTAGTAGGAATAAGCAACATCTTATCGATCCTTGCGTGTACTTTTTTTTACTCACAACCACACACTGAAATAGAAACCACGAGGAACGAATCCCACATAAATCTACCTTGATGAATGATTGAAATATGTGCCGGCAATTTATTGCTTCTCCCAGCTCATCTGTACAATAATCAGCAGTACCTGCACATACCATCGGTCTTACGAAACGCCTGCTCGCTGACTGTCTGATCCGGCTCTATGAATAATTAATCGCAACTCGGCACGGTATGCTTGCCTAATTGCTTGTTTTTCACCCTGTCCATGTGCCATCTCGAACCGCTTTTCCGATTGTCCCATTCTTCGCCTTTCATCCGTCAAACGTACTAAATGAGCTATCACCCGCCGGTGCCATTTTGTTTTACTCTGTTGCTCTGTCGGCGGCGACTCTGATGGCGGCGGTAAGAGGAGCAGAACAAAAAATACGACCACTCTGCCTTTGCACACCTAGATTCCATCAGAAAAAAATAATACAACACGGCGCACGGATGCTACGTGCGAACAGTGACCGGGCGGGCCCTGGGCCGTTGATTATGCCCTCGTGCTCGCACAGGTGGCAACATCTGGGGCCAACAAATGTTGCGCATTTTGCACGGGTTGTCAATGAGCGAAGAAAATTCTGGCATGCGGATCGAATTTATACCGTGCATGCACTGCTACTCGAGCACTGTTTGTTGTGGCACCGGTCTTGGTAGATATCTTGTGCACGGCGCGATAAGTCGCCGAGTGGGGTTGATTGAGAGTGGGCCGGGTACTTTGTTGTTTGGATGAGAATTCTCATCGCGTTCTTGCTGCTTTTCTACGTCCGTATTAATAAAACGTTGCTTATTAAACGTTGCTAACTTTAGATCCTGTTGTTCGCTATCGGACAACTTAGCTACGTGAGCTTACAGTGAGACGCAGTATTTTGAAAACAAGGATCCACGAATCAAAATGACGTCCCTCATCCGTCAAAAAGTTTTTTTTTTTGCTGCTCTTTCACTTGAACATCCTCAGTGCAGCAAAACTAATGACAAGAAATTTGACCACTTTGACCCGGGATCACGTTACGTGGAGCTGTGTTTTTACTAACTAACCGTGCGAGATCCGATTCCCTGGACTTATAAGAACACCTTCTCGGCACGAGCTACAATTACACCAAACATCCCTAAATCCATAGCTGTCCTACCGCGTGGGGGCGTTAAAAATGGTGAACCAAATCAAATTAATTTCACCCACCGTGCTGTTGCCCAGCGGCGACACAACCAGCGCCAGTTCGTTAGTCCCAGGCTGTACGGGGCCATGCGTGAAAGATTTAGAATCCGACACGTTGACGCGACGCCACCGCCGACTACAAACTTGTTTTGCCGGAGAAAAATAGAAGTTTGATCTAAATATATTTTATGCGTTCCATTCAGCCACAGCACACCAATCCGCGTTCGTATAAGAACGAAATGTAATAGCCATTTCGCCACCACTGCCGAGTGGTCTGCGTGACAAACGAAAGTGACAGAATCTCAGAAGTGTTTATCCACTTACTGATTGATGTAAATGCGTTGTGTTGGATTTCAGGAATGTAGCGTCAACAATATGCCGTGCGGGACCAACCTGAAATAACTAATTCCAATATGCTATTTTTATTACGAGGAAAGTTTATTAAATTCAATGGCATTTCTTTGTTTAAAATAAGATAAAATTCGTTCATGCTGCTACGTGATAGCATTCGATCAAGAATAACGCAATTCAAAGTACGATAG
>JXXA01007334.1:0-14624 GCA_000956255.1 Anopheles punctulatus
GTTTCATGCACGATGGGGATAGTTTAGACGATTACTTTTGAAGCGAAGTTGATTGTTTATTAAACTGATTGTTGTAAATTTGATGCGAAAGGGGGAACACAACTACCTCACTAGCTTATAATCTTTCCTGCTCAGGTGATGATGCTGAAGGAATCATTATTTTTATTTGAAAATAAAAAATGGGCTCCAATATCACGCGTCCAAAAACAGATTCAAAGAACGCTATCTAGGACGCTTTTAATGTTACTTCATGCTTCATGCGTAAAAAAATCCTTATTGTATGACTGAAAACATTAACTTTCCCATTTCACATTTCCCACTTCTTTACATATTTTTTTCCTTTTTTATGGACGTCTTGGCCGTATTGCTTCATTTCCTCACATAGTAACCGATAAAATGAAAAGAAAAAGGAAAAGGAAACAGAAAGAAAAGGAAACGAGTAAGAAAAAATGGGACAAAACTAATAAAACCCTTAAACGCCTGAAAGTATGCTGTGTAGCGCTTGCAAAGCCAACTGCCGAGTGCCGTTCGGCGAGATTAGTTGGTTCTTGCCAAACACATTGTTGTACAAACTAACAACGTCGTTCTCGTGATAGTTAATCGAACGTGTTTCATCCGATTTCCTGCATCCGAAGCGAAGCGCTGCAAGTTGCGGCAAAAATTACCGGGCCCATTGTAAACGCTTCCTCTTGTGTTGTGTGGTGCTCGTTTGTCGATGGTAAATATTTGCTTCCACTAGCTTCGAGTGGCACTAGCCCCGCCGTCATCATCATCACCGTCGCCTGCGTCGGTGGAAAATGCCGGGCCGGGCATTTCCCGCCGGTAGCGCCGGTTTACCACGGCCTTGATTTAGCAACTCGTGCGCGACCATTTCCCAACAGCGAAATGCAAATGGAGATAAATCTCGACTGGCTGCGGTGCGATGCTAGCTCCAGACCAGAACAGGCCCCGGGACACGCGGCCGGCGACCGACACCGACCATAAGCTGGATTTGCTTTGGAGTTTGCTTTGTGCTGCTAGCTGGAATTTGGGCCCGCGGTGTAATGGGATAGAATTGGACTTGTGCGATGTAACGACTGGACGCCACGACCGGACCGTCCCTTTAGTGGAACGCTGCATCTTGTTGCAGACGTTCCAATCGTAGCCAATCCAAACTACATTTTAAATAACCATCGATAGGGGGTATTTTATTTTTAAATCAAAATAATAATTATGACTCTCTTTATATACTGTTCCAATGAAATATGCATATTTTGTGGTTAAAAAGACCTATTATAGTACAAACTAAACAATGTTTTAAAGAGCTCTGCCTAATTCAAAGCGGTCGGAAGTTTACCTACATCAATAGCGGTTTGATTGCCTTACCTCCACGCCGGCTGCAATATTGTTGCATTGTAACTACTGCCGGGTGTATTTTGGTCTGCCCGATTCCAGTTTGAGTGCTTGTGCTGGCCCAACCGAGGCAGGCAAATGGCTCCCTAACCTTTACCGCCCGTATTGACCTTTTCAAATTATTGAAGACCATCAGGGGAAGGTGCGCCGGTGTGGAATGAGATGAAAATTGATTTGTGTAGACGTGCAAATAATTTATTAATACCGTACGGGTATGAATTTAATTGAACAACAGTCCCAAATTTCCTCGACCGCCTGACCGTCGTGTCCTCCGCAGGATTTCCGATGCGATTGGTATTGGTAAATGTTTGTGGAATGTTAATTGTGCAAATGCGCACCATAGTAACGTGATTGCGTGGCTAGTGCGATGTGCTTCGGTGGGTTGATCATAGCTGCCCGGTTGTTTGCGTTAGTGCGTCATTTCAGAAGTCACATCCATAGTTTTTTGCAGGGGCACTTTGGTTCGGAACGGGTACACCATGGAGATAGTGATTCGATAGCATTCTTTGTTGGGATGGTTTTGATTTTTTTTCTTCTATTTTTAGGTTTAAAGAGAAAACTGCACTACGACAGAAAATATTTTCCCACGATGAATATGATAATAATGTACATTTTGTGTTAGCGCATTTTGTCAGTAAATTCGTAGTTTACGCCAAAAATGTATGCAATCTTTTCAAAATTTTCACCATTTTTTAGGAGTTTATAGTTAATCATGAAAATAAAAAAAAATCCGAACGAAACAAAACTTGGAGCTAAAAATCAAAATGCTTGAAATATTTTAAATTTATATTTTGTAAATAGCCAAAACATTCGTATTACTAAATATGGAATCATATCAAAATTAGTTATCGCTTTGAAAAGTATCAAACAAGTTAATATTAGCTATTGTGTGGGAATATTTGGTGAAGAGAAAGTCGTTGGATCAATGCTAAATTACAATAACTTAACCTTAATAGGTGTAAAATAGATACCAAAGCTGAATAAACCGCTCTCTATTCAGTTTCGGCTATTTGAATATCATTAGTTAAAGCGCGCTCTGTACCTCAATAACACCGATCCTCATGCCAACGTTTATGTGAAAAGTTTTCACGCGTCCAACTACTTCAAACGTCACCGGAACGCAGTAGCTGCAGAATAAACTGTGAACAAAATACTAAACAAACGCGCGACACAACCAGGGACACGTCGCGCAGATAGCATCGCGAGAGGAACTGGTTGCAGCGTGTAACTTTGCGATCGCTGCTGCAGCGCGAGATGAAAGTGCAAAGTTTCCTGAGTGCAGCCGGCAAAAACCTCAGCAAGCGCCGTTTGCAACGAAACGTCAAATCAAGTCGCACTGCTGCCAGCACTTAGCTACTGCGCCAAACACCCGGCCATAGTGTGCCGGGGGAAAAACTGTCAAAGTATGACCCATCTCCCGGACGTGGTATCAATGTTTGTCAACATTTATTGTTTGCATGGCCGGATGGCGGGTTCGGTCGGGCTCGGTATCGCGCACTTTCAATCACACAGCGACGGACGAGAGTTTTTGCCCTGTAGTTGCCAATGCTTTAACCAAGCCACGCCATACCGTCTGTCACCGACGTGGGCTGTAAGTAATCTTTTAATAATTAATTGCTTATCCCCCGTGTGTCCCAGTGGGCTTCGGCCAAACAGTGGGTGCACTCGAAACGTGACGCCGTTGAACATTCAAACATTGTCCGGTAGTTCCAGTGCCGTCCGGACTAATCCGGACGTGAGGAAGATGGATTTGTTTTTGTATTTTTCCGAAGCGTCTGTGATTTCGACATGGCTTTCCTTTGGAATGTTTATTTTCAGCTTTTTTTTAATATGAAAAAAGAACTCGTCGGAGGGCTTCAATCGGTCGGTTGGAATGTCAGCAGAGAATGCATCATATAATAATTCATGTACTATGATATTCCCTATCCCGCGATCTTCATATTGCACAAGCAAACAAAAACAATTCTGCTTGATGAATCACCTTTTCTTCAAAATAAAAAAAAAATACATTCCACTACCGAAACTTTGTCAGCAGTTTGAAGTGCATTTTAACCTCCGCGTGCTCTGCGTGGAGCGATTTTGTTATTTTTCTTTTACGCTCATTACAATTCTTCGTTTCGCACTATCGCAACAAGAACGCTAACCCTTGCTGTCGACTGTGTCGTTTCAATTAACGATAATTAATTTTTCACTCACATAATCCAATTTTATTTCTATCCCTGCTGTCGCCCCGAGCATGGAATCGTCCTAGAGGGCATGGCAAAAAAAAACCCTCCGGCAGCTTTTTGAGCTTCGTCGCAACTTTGTCCGTCGTTTGACAGGCAAATAAATCCTTGTGGTTCTTGTATTATTTGTCGCCCCGTTTCAGACGCATTTCGGGCGCAAATATGCACATGGCTGGCTCTCTGCAACATTCACTTCCATCAGAGGAAGGGGTGGGGAAAGGTGGGGGTATGGAATGGAAATTTACACAAATGAAGTATTGCCGAATCGCTATCGTTGCAAATGCTGGTGGGGTGATGAAGTTTTAAAATTTGGTACGATTGCTTTGCATCCTTTGTAGCAAAATAAAATGGAAATGCTCGAGGCAATCTTCGGTTTCACTTACACTGTACCTACTTTAGATGGCAGATAGCAGTTGCATAGTACTCCTAGACTGGGATAAAATCCTAGAATAAGTAGCGTAAAAGTATTGGACATTTAATTGATTTCAATGGAAAAATTTGTTTATAATTTGTTGATGTAACGTTTACTTCATTTCAGAATGTTATACAAGTCATATGTTTTCGTTTTAATAATATATATTTTTTGTTATTATTATTTTAATTTTTTATTTTAAATTTCCATAAAGAAACATACTTAAAAGGATTCTCAAGTACACTAGGTTGTAGAAACACAAGCCACAACATAATCAAAAGCTCAGAAAAGCTTCCTATACTACAGAAAGCTTCATTATGAGCTTAGGAAACGCTTAATTTTCGATTGAGCTTTGAAGCGTTTTAGAAAAAACGGTCCGATTGTTTTGTGAATTCATCAAATTTTTTATTCATACTTGAGCGAATAAAACATCATGTTCTGAAGGAAAAATACATCTTTTATTGGTGGCAACACTGTTATCATCACACATTGTCTCTTCCTCACACAAACTACTGCTAATTGGTAATGATTCACACGCAGATCAAACATATACACACTCCTTTACACACTTACTATTTAAATGATCAATAATGTTATCTGCGCTATAAGGTACGCATTTCTTATTTCTACGATCTTATCCTAAGTACCTTTCTTGCACCAAAATAGACCTTCACATTCGTTCCGCACACAGAAGCGGGACCATTAACATCAAGCTGTAATAAATATTGCTGTTTGACTGTTCTTTTTAAATAGGATTTCGTTTTCGTTTCGATGGAAACACACATCATGTTTTGCTTCAGTTCTATTTCCATACTCAACGGTTGATTCAGCTGGAGTCTGTCAACACGATTGTTCGGCATTCATGAAGAAATTTATTTTTCTTCATAGACAGTCCATGACACTAACGATGTTGGGGCATCAATCGAGATGAAGATCGCCCGTTTGTTCACACCTGCTTGAGACGCCATCCAATGCGATCTAAAATAAAAAAAACAACCCTCTTTGCGAACCAAATTGATTCCAAAAATAGTACCAGCACGGAAGACGCATCGCGTTTTGAGCAGAGAACGTGAGAACATTCTCCATGCGCCGAGTAGAATAATGTGTCGGTTTATGAGCTGCCTGTGCGCGAACGCATGCCTATTTTTAAACTCTACGTTCCTATGGAACGCACACCCGGGAGAAGAAAGCTTCGAATGCTGACCTAAACCGCAACCCCTAACCTATGTACACGATTGCGAATGCACTAAAGAAACAACGCTTAAGTATGACCAGCGCGAAGCACACGTCAAACCGAAATAGATCTCACGCCCTATAACTATGCACGCTAAGCAGTTTACAGTGCAAAATCTCTTTTTTCCCCTCGTCTTCTAGTGCCTAATGAGGTATGTGATTTTATGAGGGGAAGAAATTGCACGCACGTATGTAGAATTATGCCGAATTCATTGCTGACTCTTTTCCTTTTACATACGACATTGAACCTTACGAGCTAAGTCATACATATATTAAGTGTATTCCTCTTACAGTGGTCTAGCGTTTTAAGTTCTTGGTTTTGACGACGGTGATAAAGCTTGTTGGTGTGGTTGTTGTGGTCGCAAAGAAAGCGGATGCCCACCATGCGGATGCCCATTTTGCCGATCAGATCACTAACCGGTGGATGTGGTTCGTGTCGAACACAAAGTCACCACCATTGGTGGCACTTCGGTTGATCGAAATGAGACTGCCGCCGATGTTTTTCGCTTTACGCGTCAACTGACGCTTCGGCTGTGGGTGTGTGGAAAGAGAATAGAGATGTTCCTGTTAGTATGATGCGATTATCCCATTTCTCCTGCCTGAGCTTACCTGTCCGTTCTTGTTGATCATCTTCCCTTGCTCAATTAGCCGCTGAGGCACCAACCACAAACTGTCCGTCATAGTGATGAGCACGTTGGTCAGATGACAGCACTGGGCGGCCATACGTACTTGCGCTCCAATATCGTTCTTATCCGGCGGATGAACGAATCTGAATCGAGGGATATATTCATTTCGGATAAGTACATTAGCGCTGGCAAATCTTTGCGCCAAGCTTACCTTGGTGGGAAGAACGATGGCGCAATGATTGTCGCCACATTCTGCTGGGTCATCTTGTTCAGATCCTGCTGCTCCACGACGCGGCGGAAGAAGTTTAGCAGCTCCCGCAACGTGTTGCGATTCTCGTGGGGTAAAAGCTGACAAAGCACCGCCAGTGCCTTATACTGATCGTGTGGAGGTAGAACTGTTGACAATGGAGGCAACGATGAGCTACTAATTTCAAGCGTCTCTATCTACCATCGAGACTTACCGTTCGTCTGATAGAAAAGGTGCACCAGATCGTTGGCCAACAGTGGTTGTGGCAGCTCCCTTAGCCAGCGCTTTAACAGCGCGCTGAGATCGTGCACACCGGCCTTCTTGATCAGGGGTTCGATCTTTTCCGGCTTGCAGTAGAAATTATGCTCGATCTCGTTGTAGAGAGCTTCGGTCTGGAAGGAAAACGAATGATAGTGTAGGTTAAATTTAATTTCTAATAGCGTTGCGTGAGCAGCTTCAGATATTAATGTATATGCTTCAAAACTGGCTGTTTCAAGGACCAATAATAAAAGTTATCGTAAAGAATTCCTCTTACCTTCTGCTTATGGCCCGGTACACGCAAAATGCCCTCCTCTCGAGCGCCGCGTACCGCCAGCTCGGCTAGAATGGCTTGCAGTACGAGCGGCACCAGAGTCGTATCCTCACCGGTGATCTGCTGATCGCGGCGCACGAGCGCATTGAGCGAAACGCCAAACACGTTGCCCTCCTCCTTGCGCTTCCGCTTGAACGGTTTTCGCTTGTCGAGCGAAACGTGATTCTTGTCGAACAGGGACGCCAGCTCCAGCCATAGGAGGGGTTGCAGGCGCTTCTGTTCGCCCTCGGATATCTGGTCGATGTCGAGGCAGGGTTCGCGTGCCGTTTCCGGCATCTGCTGCCACTGGTCCGCGGCCGACGGGGTCGTCTGCTTGATCATGCTCTCGAAGCTGACCGGTTCGTACGACGAGCGAAGCGGCGAGTTCTCCACTGAGCTGAGCAGACTGTTGCGTGGCGGCGAGCTCGGCGGGCTCTGCTCCGACGACGAGTTGCCGGAGTCGTCGTTATCCCGCCGGACCACGGGCGTCCCGTTGTAGAGGTTGGTGTGGCTGCGCGTTCCGGAAATGTGCTGACCGGCGTGGGGTCTACAATGAAGTTGAGTTAGACCACCTGGAGGCTGTTATTGAGATACAGTGCGCAACACTTACCCGATCGTACAGGATGGATCGGAACCGGATCGAATCCTTGGTATGTGTATCGTTCCCAGTCTTTGGAAGTTGAGCAACTCAATGCCCTCTGCAAGCATTAAACCAGGAGGGGGGTTCGTTAGTCAGTTTGCACATAATTTCTGCCGATTTCTGCCTTACATCAAGCACCAGAACTTACCATTATGAATCGGGATATCACATCGGATGTGTGATCCACGGAACAGCTCCGCTGAACCGCGCAACGGGGCACTGGGCGTTCGGCGCAGGTGTTGCTTGCCACGGATGGGCGTCGGCCGGACGACCCCATTGCCATCGAACACGGACACAAAGCTCGGTATGTGAGGATGATGGTGATGATGGCCATTGCTCGACGTGCCGTTCCAGGCGTCGTCGCCTGGCAGTGAGTCCAGCGAGTCGGGAGTGGCGCTACGCGACCGGGTCCCGGTACTGGAGGAGTCCTGGTCTCGGAAGACGTCCCGTATGTCCGGCTTCTTCGTCGATCGGTTGCGTGTGCGACCCCGTACCGTGCGGTTGAGCGCCTTCACGCGCTGCTTTACCGCTTCCGCGTGCATACTCGATAGACCAGAGATGACCGGAGCAAGTTCCGTCGTTGATAGCTCGCGACCCTGTGCGCGATGAGATGGAATAGAAGCACACACTTTAAAATAACCTGCAATTGCTCCTTGGTACTAGAATCAGCCACCAAAAATGTTTTACCTAATCAAAACCGAAATACTACGGAACGCGTTCCCGGTCTCTAATTAATTTTATAAGCTCTTTCAATTGTAGGGCACGGGGATTTTAATTAAAATCTTAAAAATGAACCAGAAACCGAGAAGTAAAGGTGATACTTTACTTACTAAACTCAAGCTCCAAGACGATCGTTCTGAAAACCCACTCTATATGCTGACCCCACCGTGTGCACCTGCCGAATGCCGCGACTCATTTTCTCACCGCACGAGATCTTCATTTTCGCGTATTTCAATAAGGTAATCAATCAAATTCAATCTGCGCTGGCCCGAAACGGGCGGTAATTAAATGTTTGGAAGCAATCCGGAACACGCGAACCGAGCGTCATGTCGCCCTGGCGTTGATTGATACGACGCCACCAAAGTCTGAACGAGTGGGTTATTTTTGTTCCCACGAGAGAGGAAGCTTTTATGACGCGCTTGTCTCGCTGTAGATCGTGTTCGAACACTAGATCAACAAAATGGATTCGATTAACACACATCGGTATTAATTAGTGGCCGTGAACAATTCGATAAAAAGAGAGTTTTTGGGTGGCTTTATAAAGCCCCTCAATAATAATTTAATCCTTTACTCTTGCACCAGACACACTTACCTCTTCGAATGCTTTGGTTAGCTGTGGAAATCCGGCCGAATTGAGCCATTCTGCTTCGAGTTCTCCATCTGTAGGGTGTAAAGAAAAAAGATAAGAATGGGAAATGGTTACTGAAGTCGAGGTACCACCATGTTAAGATACTTTTGCTTATACTCTTAATTACAAACGCGCTTGTGTGCCCTTTTCTGACCTTGCGGCTGCACCGTGGTCCGCGATCGTAGAACGTACTCATGCCCGCACTTCCCTGGGTGTTAATTTTCGTACCTTTCGTGTTCTGTGCGACGGAGAAGGATTTGTTTTCTTTTGATCTTTTATGAACTGAGTTAATGCCGCCTGTGCCGGAGCAAACAGTGGTAAAGTGTCCGCACGCAATTAGCCCAGGAGGAACCGACAGGAACCCGGCATTATGCGGAAGTCAATCATTAGTCAATATACGGTTCACCCTGCCGCTGTCGGTGCCTTGAAGCCGCGTCGCGGTTGGTTTGAAGACGCGCGTAAACTATCTCTCGACCCGGGTTGGTGCGCTTTTTAACATTCTTCCTGTGTTTACATATCGGTTCTACCAATGAGTCCACTTTAGAAGAATGAGCACCAGCGAGACGAATCATACGAAAAAGGTAAAACAATGTGGAAACGCTTCATGTCGGAGGTTCTCTGTGGGCGAAACCGACGACCATCGGATGACTTGCTTCACCCGTCCGTTTTCGGCCCGGTTCGGAATCACTAAGGTTAACCTCTCACGAGTAACCTCCACGGCCCATCGTCCACCCACCTGGCGGTGGCGCACGGTGGATGACACATGGGCGTTGTGTTGGGTGTGAATGTCGCGCTAGTGGCCCCTTCGAGTTCTAGGTCGCGAGACCGAGGTGAGAAAGTGTTTTCTTCAAGCCAACACACAACCAACCTCACATCCATGCGTTGCCGTTGGTGACGGAGCGAAGGTTACTTCTTTGTGCAAAAAAAAATAAAAATAAAACGATTTCGCTTCAAAGAAGCGAGCGATAAAAGCTCCACATACAAACACAAAAAAACAGATACAACGGATACTGTTTGTAAATTATGTAAGAAAATGTAACCGGCAAGGTTTATTTTCCATCCCAGCCCCATTTATTTGACACTCACACATGCGATAGGTCGTGGAGAAAACAAAATTCGTCACAAAAAGCTCTCTGTCCCGGCTCTGTGTGGCTTTATGCAACGGCAACCATTTATTTCCCTGCCCTACTTGTGTGTGGTGTTGTTGCTACGGTTGTTCGGGTGCAGTAAAAATTGTTCAAATATGATAAACGGCTGCATCGTGTTACCGCACGGCCGGCTGATACAACGCTTCAAACAGACAAACAACGTTATTATGTTGATATGGAAAAACGTAACATGCAGAGAGGAGCGATGATTTAATTATTGCGATATCTGTTGTTTCTTTTGCTTGTTCCGACCACATACAATAATAAGTCGTTTAGGATGTTAAATTTTATAATAAAATAAAACACTTTTTAATTTGACACTGTTTAACACAAAAATTCAATCAACTCAAAAAAATCGGAGGGAAACCTTTTAGAAACTGGACACACAATTAAAAAGAGTTCATTTTTCGCAATTCCAGCCACTGCCAAAACATTTAAAATTCGATCCAATCAAGATCACGATCCGCTCGGATTGGATTCAGTAATGAAGTCGAAAAAAAAAAATGCACGACTCACTACACGCAAGCACATTTTGGAGTCACTTGCGCCCGACACCAACGACCTGGCCGCTGTTCGCACCACTAACCCATAAAATGGAAAGGTATGGAGTGCGAGCATAAATTAATAATTAATTAAACGACCCGAGGCCGAGGCGTTGGTAATGGCCGAGGAAACATAATCTCCCTCTCCTCCTTGTGAGAGGGATTTTCGCTTTCCATTCGCACACGCGGCCATGGAAAAATGGGGGAAATAGTGAAGTGGTGACTGCTTTATTAAGTTTTAAATTTGGCGTACTTATTTTATGTGCCGTACGCAGCACGAGATTGCAATAATAATTATTTTATCTTCATCTTATTGCGCTCGGTCTCGTGGCAGTTGTGCTCACGGATCACTCGATTAATTTTAGGTTTCCCACATCGCTTGTTTGTGCTGTCGTTTGTTCAACGCCGTTACCTTTCCTGGGATCGGCATTGCAATATTTAAAATTTCTTTGTTTTGCTTCCTTAATTATAGTGCACACACGCTGCCACTGATTAGCTCCGCTTTTTAGACACACAATTTTTAGATTGCAATTTATAATGATGCGCATGAGATTCGATTATGCGAAAAAAAGCGTTCCTACTGCTCGCAGAAAAAGCACACGTGCGTCGGAAAATTGGTTCAAACTCGCTTTAACCGAGGGCTGGTGAGAACGAACTTTGAGCGACGTTTCTAAGCTGCTTCCGGCACCGGCTTTCGATAGTTGGAATGGGTTGTAGGAACAGAGTATGGGAGATGCATGAATCGTTCATGCATGGGGATAGAAAGCGAATAAGCTCCAGGGAGAGATGAAAATTGTCATTAAAGTTTGCATTTTGCAAGAGGTATATTTTAATCTCAATGATTTTAATTAAATATGTAAGGGAAAACATAAACAATAGGTTATGCTTTCCCTTCCAAAATTGTTCATTATTTTTTATTTTGCTATCACTTTGTGCGAACTTCTCATGAACGAGAACTATCGTTGAAAATGTTAATGTAGCGTTTTGCATCATTTTCTTCAACTACGTCATAAACTCAATCCTCAGCCGATCTATCATTAAAGAATTATTTTCTTCCACGCTTTAGATCCCGCGCGTAACAGAAACCTGCTCCCTTTACCTACAATCTAATGCATCCGCCGATATACGCCGGAGCTGATCGAAGCGAAACTGTACCTGTGGAAATGATGCTAACATCCGAAAAAGCCGTGCAAACCGCGATGAAATGGCCGGGAAGGCACTTCCGAGTGAGGTAATTTAATCGGTACAATTGAACATTACCAGCCGAGGGAGGCGAAGAGCGACCGACGGTGCTTAATTTCGCTAACCACACGGCACAGGTTAGCTCATCGGTTAGGTTGGTTCACCCTTCGGCCCGGCAAACCAAAATTCCAAACGGGAACGAGTAACTGCATCGTTCCGAAAATGAAGCTAACTTCCCGTCCTACATGGCGTGCGCGCGCGCGCTCTCGCACACACCCACATGCCACACCAACGAGATCCACTGCTAAGCTAAGCCGGACATTCGAAGGCCGGGGGTGGGACCTGATGATTTGCATTTCAAGCAAGGGGACTGTTTTCGGTTCGCGACTCGGCATCCGCGGGAGGTGCGGAATGGGGAGTTACTTTCTCGTACGTGGTTTCAATAACAATTGCATCGATTTTGGATTTTGTGAAATCGATCCCTCCTTCGAACGGTTCGAAATCTTTTCTACGGTCGAGAATCGAAGTGCAAAAATTGATCCATTGCGGTTTGGTGTGGGGTATTTTTGTGTTTTTTTTTTTCATATCCACCTAACGAAATACGTGCGAAACTCAAATCCTCATCTCCCTGTTATTGGGAATAGGAGAGGCAAATTGTGGGTATATAGTTAGATTTTGAACTATGTGCAAACTAAACCAACATTATTTTATTATAGAACTAAAGGACCGTTTGAATTACTTTTATAAAACATGAAATCCATATTTTTTCAAAACCTAAATTATGATTTATTTTACTAAATTCTTTAAATAAATAAATAAATAAATATATAAAATACGGTCAGCTCGATACGATCTATTAAAACTGTCTGTTACTGTTAAAGCAAAGTTTATGTTATTTTTAACTAGCATGTTCTTTGTAAAATCAATTACTTAATCACCGTTAACACGTTGATATCTTGTATATTATTTATTTATTATTATGCATTACGTCACGTTTTTGTACTCCTGCCGTGTGACTTTAGCAAGGATGAGGAGTTCAATTTATAGACAAAACGTGTACGAGTCAACAAACGAGCTTAATAAAACTCGATCGTTCGTCACAGGGAGTGAAGCCACCGAGAGAGGGCAACTAAATGGCCGCAATCGGCCTCGACCTTAATCGATCGCACATGGGTTACGATCAGGCCACAAGGTCATCATCGCTACACACATCGCTAGTCCGATCGGTTGACATTTCCATCTTCGTAGGGTTTTGGTGGCGCTGTGAAGGAAGCAACAAAGCGAAAAACCGATCCGTCCTGCATCGATCGTGCAAATCGTAATCAATTCGTAATTGTTAAGTGCGGCAGCATTCCAGCCGGGCGCGTTCATCAGCAAGTCAACAATTAGTTGATAAAATAAATAACTTTACCGCTCCGAGAGAGCGAGAGGCAGTGAGAAGGAGAAACGTCAGTCAGTCATTTCTTCTGGGACCCTGGTGGTTCGGATTTTGCGGCCCCCGTAGCGTTTGCGCCGCGCGGGAGAAGCCGTTCACCTCGAACTGAATTGTCATACTGCTGCAGCCCTGCAAGGGCTAGCACGAGTGCACCGCAAAGCGTGCTAATGATATGGGACACACCGGGCAAGAAGCATTTCAATCCGTCGGCTGTCGTCGTCATCGTCGGCAAAGTGCACACCCCGTGCTGCAGGCCACCTTTGCGTGGTGGTTGCAAATCTGATAATGACTGCGCCGCTTGCAAGGATCACTCCATTTCCGAATAGGTTTTTGGGCCCCCCATTTGGGTGTAATTATTGGGCTTTAAAGCGCGGCGCCTGCTTTGCGACAGGGGACGACGAAAACGATGACAACTGCTTCATTATGGTGCAAGCCGGCCGACGGGGTGGACTACGTACGTAGCTCATTGCCGATTGCATGGTGAGGGATAGGGGAGGGGGCAAAGAGGTGGCACTTTTTCAGCAGGGCTTGGTACTTACGTTGTCTGTCTTTCTTTTTTGTTTTCCTTAACGCTTGCGCGAATTGCAATTGTTTGTAGGTCAGGTCGCATGAATTTATTTTATTTAGTTTCTTTTTTAAAGCCTCCATTTAAGATTCGATAATTGGCGTCATAAATGCTTGGTGGCAATTTGTATTTTTTTTTTTTTTTTCATGCTTTTTAATCCAAAGAGCAGGTTGATGGATATCATTTTTCTTCCATTTTTGGTTTATCAATTAACATCATCTTTTTACATAACACGGTATTTTTTTGGTTTGTGTTGCTACTTTAAAACCATATTATTATCCTCTGCGTATTGGTTGTCCCAAAACGCATTCCACAGTTCGCAACAGTGTCGCGTTGTTCGCTCAGCGCGAATGCAAAACAAATGCACCCGACGCTTGTTCGCCCTTTGCCAATTTCCGATAATGGACGTCTCGTTTTACCCGTTTCGCCGCACCAAGACGACTCATTAGGGACCGAATAGCGGCCGACCGACCGAGATTGGCATATTTATGCTTCGGCACGTAGAGCCCGTCTCTCTTTGGACAGCCCGCGAAAAGTGGTGGGCCGGTGTGGGAGGTAGGCAACTGTAAGTACATATGTTTGTACGAAAAATATAACTCATTTTTCTCCTGCTACACACCCTCTCCCCGGCGGGTTATTGTTGTGCGCTGCAAAACGGATCGCATGCCATGCATACAATGTGGCACGCACCACAACCAACTGGGCGACAGAATGCAACGGATGCAAACGGCGCGACAACAGAGCACGGTTTAGCTCCTGGTTCCATTGCACTTTGCTCCCGAACCCCCGCCGGTGTGTGCGGTACTGTCTTGGGCACGGTGGAGAGCATAATAAAATGGAACCTAAACAACGCAACACACATGCACGGGGCAGGGCAGCTTCAGAAGAATGGACGTAACAGAAAGAAATGATGCGTGCCTGGCAGCACCGGGACGAGGATGTGCCACTTTATGCCGGATCGTAAACCCAGCCGGTGCTTTGTTTCGCATTCCTGCATTCCTCCCGTCGGGCTCGGGTTGCACTGCAGTTGTGCAGCCGCGGCAGGATCGCTTCCCCGG
>JXXA01007340.1:0-23047 GCA_000956255.1 Anopheles punctulatus
TCGACCCTGGTGCGTGAAAGGTTTCAAAATTCAATTTCTCACCTGTACGCGAAACGACATTGCGGGTTACTTGCTCACCCAAAACCACACCCATTGCCACCAACAGCTTCCAATCAATCACAATTTATGTATTGTGCATTGTTGCGCCACTGGTACGTGCCTATTTTTATTCGGCGTAACGTTCGACCTTCGCACAGAGAGAGCAACAACGCGCGTTGAAGTACTTTCTACCGGCGGCCCGGTCGCAGGATGAGTTTAAATTCTCCGGTGGCATTTGCGTTTGGGAGTTAAGCACCGAGTGGAACGGGCGAAAGTTTCACAAAGGCCGGGTGGAAGAAAAAAAGATCAAATGGAAATCTTGAGGCGAGCGTTTCGTCTTTTCGGAGGAGTTTTTTTCCCCCCGTACGTTAAAGTGGATAAAAGCGATCCCTTCCCGCACGCCTTTCCATAGGACATATTATCTAAAAGTACGTCACTTATTGTGGAGGCTGTTCCAAAGAAAACATTCACCTTATATTTCCACTACATTCAAGCGACTTGCTCTGTGCTGGGATAAATATTTCTAAAAGCACTTTATACTCCGCCCCTAAGCGGCTAGGGGATCAACCTCCGGCTCGAGCTGACCCTGGCACACCTGGACGACCTGCGTGCGGGCAATATCCAGCGCGTTCCGGAGCAACTGCGTTCCACTCTCCAGGCATCCTTCGTAGCCCTCCTTCACCTGGCCCAGCTCCACCTCGAACTCGACAATCATATCGAACAGCTCGGTCGCGATGTACGTCGGATTGTCGCGCAGTTCCTCCAGCTTTTCGGTCAACTTCTGCACGATACTGTCCGGCGCGTGGAAGATGTTTTCGCCCCGGAACGCACCGAACAGATCGCTCCCGGTGTACTGTGTCTCGTCCGCCTGGATGGTTTGGTAAAAGTCCGCCACGATGTCGGCGAGCGCATTGTCCACACGGACGATGCAGTTCGTGTAAGACACACCGACCAGGTTCACGTTCATGTCGACGCTGCTGCGCACAAACCCGAGACAAGTACGATCGATCGCTTCCGGTTGGCGCTCCAGAATGCTCATCAGCTGGTCCTCCTCGTCGATGGTGGCACGCACGTACCGATCCTTCGAGTCAATCACGTTGGTGTGGAAGTTGAAAATCACCTGCGAGCTGTTGAGCCGTGCATCGGTCATCCGGTTGATGACAAAGTCCTGGATTTCGCGGTAGCGTGGCTGCAACTCCTTCAGTGCATTGAGAACCTCGATCGAAGGTTCCCGTTGGCCCAGTGCCAGCCCAAACGAGGCCACCAAAAGCACAAACACAAACTTTACAGCCATTTCAGGTCACTTTCGATCTCTAAAACCGAGCAATAACAACTTCCAAGCCCAAGTGATGCCTTGCAATGTCTGCTTGGATTATATCGTACCCAGACCACGCACTGCTCATTTTATAGTCAAATTTTTCGTCCGTCCTCGATTGCATTATCGTCCACGGCACCGGCGTCTACGGGGAGGGAAATTAAATTTCTTTGTGCCTGCCCTGTTCGCCGTTCAATCAACTGCAGATGCACGAGGCGCTGCATACTTATCAGCTCATCAGACACATTAGACAGGACAGGTATTGCTCAGCCTCTTTTCTGGGTCAAACTGACGAGTTGACTGTTCCGTATCAGCTACTTCCTACCAGCTGCGATTTTGCATTGACATATGCCGATGACGATGCGTGCACCAGATGGGGCTGCATTGTGGAGCATCTGATGGGAATGAATTCAATTAGCGCATATTTTATTGTTATTGTTTTTTTCTTGTTTTGGGTTCCAAACGCCACCCCCGATGGCAATCGATCAATGGCGATTGTTGGGATGTGGAAGCTACTTGCGGCGGCCGGTGCTTCACAGCTTAACGCTCGGCTCTTGACAAACGGTGCGATAATGATAAGCCTTGTGAATCACCGGAACCAGCAGTCGGTCGTGATTCGCATTATTTCGTGCAATAAAGCTGGCGGCTACTTTCGCGGTGGGCTCGTAAACCTGCACTATCTTATCGCCACCTACAACAGATCGCGGGTTAGCTTTTCTGGGAAAAGTCCAATTTAAAGCTGCCATGTTGTGTTATAATTAGAAAAACTCACACCCTGCTGTATGCTATTTTTAGGCAGCGGTTTTATTTTATATTACTACGTGTTTTTTTTTTGTTTCATCGAACAAGCGTCGAAAATTGTTTTCTAGACTTTGATCCTGCAGCTGAGGCATGGAAGCCACATGCACTTAAACTCCGCCTGACTCGTCGCGTCTGCCGTCACGCCTGCATCGTGAATAGTTGACTGGCCATGCCGGCACTTTTACATTCTGGGTCACTGTAAATTACTTCGTCGCTATGCGTGAAACGTTCACCGTACACGGCCAACTTCGACCCATCGGAACAGGAGCCCGTGAGCGGACAGGCGGAACACAACAGAAACCCGGCAAAGCGCATTGCTTTGAAATTGGGAAAGTTTGTACCGGTCTCGAAATTCTTGGTCTTCGAAGCAAGAAAACAATCAAAAAGAACAGGATCCGTGGGAATAAACAAGCGAACGAAGGTAAACGTAGGAAGGAAAAACAGAAACGTAGGTGACCCTACCCAACCCGGCACCGGCATACCGCAGCGTCCGTGATTCATTTTTTTTTCGTCCGGAGTAGTGAGTGTGAGTGGAATTTCGCTAGACTGCAAGACGACGACCTGCAGTGGGAAAAACTTGCCGAAGCCCACCTTTAAATGTGCCAGTTGTTGTGATGAAAATTTCTCTTGTGGTAGTTGTTTTTTTGCGTGTTTATCTCTTCATTTGCTTTTAGCGACGGTGCCGACTGTGAAATAATTGATTGCAAAAAAAACTAATAAAAAATAAACATTTCAATTGTAGATTACCCGGGATTGGCAAGACATTATTTGGAGCTTGAATAATAAGCATGTTAGATTAATTTCTTGCCATTTTGTGAGGTTTGCACGATTTTAACTCGAAACTCAAGCAGCGATTATTTTTGTGATAAGATGTCTTTGAAATGAAGTACATCGCTTGAGTATTTTCATCCCATTTCGAGCTGGTTCATGTTCCGCGCTCGGGTTCGATTTATCTGAAGTATCCGTTATGCAGTATTTAATTAAAATACGACCGATCCCAGCGAAGTGCTCGTTGCCGGAAAGGGAGAACGAGAAAAACAAGCGAATTTGATTGAAGTATGCGAGAAAATCAGCTGCAACGCACACGTAACACACGTAGGACTTGGCACCCGCCTGCATCAATATCAATTCGATACCCACTTGAGCCCGCGCCACGGGACGCCTCTAGTGGACTTTCTCCGAAGAAAAACGTTGCGTAAAGTAAAACAGGCGTCACCCCGTGTGGATGTGATTGCTCCGAGGCTTGCATTCGATCGTGGCGGCTTTAATTGCACGAAATTTAAGGAGAAGCAGTTGATCGCCTTTTTATCAACGAATGAAATACCGGTGCAATTATGGGCAACCGTTCCGCCCAGCCGATCTCAAGTGGGTCATTCATTTATGACGAATGAAAAAAAAATCACCGATTAAACAAGGATTATTGGGTCGAAGAAGCAAGGTGGCGCTCTCCATCACTCCAAGGTGAATCCAGTACATCCCCTGCATCGCTGCACGCGTTTTGTAAGCAGAAAACGTGCCTGGAAGGGTAACACCCTACCGTGGAGCGTCCGAAGCCTATTGATAGGCTAGTGATCTAATCTGACGCGATTGGATCGGCCGGGCATTCGCTTATCGGAGCTATCGATTTTTGACCATATGCTCGCCACGCGGCAATGGGCGCATCCATCATGCTTCACTTAGCTTCTAATTATGCAAAACCGATGTTTAGCAGAAGCGCTTATCAATCGATACTAGCTCCAGGCTGATACGACGCGATGGCGATGTGCAGGAATTTTGGGGCCGTTTTTGAGGGCGAAGACAAAGTTGATTAGAATATCGAATATCTATCTGGACTGTGTGTGTGTGGAAGTGTTTGCGTGTGCGAAATGCACCCCGTGCCGGCATACACCAACCGGAACAGTGGCCGAACATCGCGCGTGGACAGTACTCGAGCCCGAGCTTCCTCCTTCCCGAGCGTGCCGTGATAGTGGAGAATGATGAAGCACTTGAAAACTAATTCCAAGTTGGTATAAAAACTTCGCCGATTTCTTGGTGGAACAAACAGTTCCCCGGCTGCAGTGGATCGAAGCGGACACAAGCAATCTAGAACCGTACTTTAGACATTTTGACTCCACCATGAAGACATTCGCCTTCGCCTCGGTCGTGCTTTTGCTTGGAGTTGTGAATGTAAGTTGTAACTCTCGCGCGGCCCGGGCGCACCTGGGTTTCTCAGCCACCGTTCGCTAACGTGGTTCGTGGTTTCGGTAGGTTTCCCAGGCACAGCGCGAAACGTCCCTGAAGGTAGTCGATGCACTGCGCGACCTGCATCCCGCCTACCAGCAGCTCCGCGATTTCGTCGTCAACGCGGTGGCCGGCGCGAAAATCAACAGCTCCGAGGTGGTGTACAACTTCAACATGGAAATAGCGTCGCGCAAAGAATCGTTCCTGCAGACCGCCATCCGGTCGGAGGCGAACGTACTGCGGCAGGTGAACGGACAGGCCGTCACCGTCGACACCAGCTGTCTGAGCTTCCTGCGCCAGAGCGTGGACGTCAACATGAACCTGGCCGGTGTCTCGTTTACCAACTGCCTGAACAACGTGGACGCTTCCCTGTCGTCGGAGATTACGCGCATCTACACCGAGCTGCAAGTGAACGAAACGTCCTTCGTAAACCTTAGCGTGTACGATGTGTTCCGCGGCCAGAACGTGTTCGTCAACCCGCAGACGATCGTCGACCGGTTGGTGGAGAAGTTTTCCTCCCTGCAGCAGGCACCGGTCGAGCTGGTCGGAGAGCTTGCCCAGCTGGTCGATGCATTCGAGGCTCGGCTCGGTGGGGTTCAGGCAGCGTACAGCAGTTGCCTATCGATGAACGATCAGCTGCTGCAGATCACGCTCAGTACGGCGCTCCAGCAGCTGCAGCAGATCTGCCTCGGTACGCTACTACCGGCGGCATCCACTTCCGATCCAACCGACGCCACGGAACAGGCAACCGAAACGACCTCCGCACAGACGCCGGAAGCGGAACCAACGGAGGTGGCCGAAACGGTGGCTCCTACCGAGAACCAACCGGAACCGCCGACTCCGGGTGTAGTAAACGCACTGTAGAAAGGGCGCGCTGCAGATGCATCGAAACGAAACTCCAATAAAGAAGAATTAATTTAAATTTTAAACAAATCGATGCAGTTGTTATGGTAGCCTTGTTTGAGGTACTTATGCTATTTATTTTTTTTTATGAGCAGCAAACGGCAAGCAAGGCTCAGTTCCTAACCTACAATGTATGCAGTCCGGAATGTTTTAGAACTTGATTGCTCTTATACAATTTAAGAGTTGTTTTTTGTTGGAAAGTCTCTTCTGATTGTTTGCCCCAGACACAAACAAATCTCACGTGGCGCGCTCAAGTGATCCAAGCAGTCTAGCTGGCGTTACGTCGTCAAGGAGACAACTGTATGGCAATATTGTAATTTTGCAATTGTTTTCTAGAATGACTTAATGGTTCAACGATCGGTAAATCACTAGACGAAATGAACGAAATGAATGTTTTGCGAAATGAACGAACGTTTAGAGAGTGTTTAACATTTTAAAATAAGTATTCTTAGTATTTATGCTTTATTTTTTCACTGTAAATTCTTAACTTCCATTGAATAGTACAGAATTTAAAACCAAATTATTTTGTTAAGTGCTCGTTCTATTTTCAATTGTTTCGTAAAACATCAATTGTAAGGAGAATTTTGAGTACGTTTTTGGGATCTTTAGTTCAAATATGGTAAATCTTGTCTAAACTGAATCTAGTTGGTACACAAATTGCCTTTTCGCTTGTAAAATGGTGTGCTGCGTAATATTCAACATAATTTTTTAGATGACTCTGCAACACTGCAGTTCGTCATCACAACCTAAATGAAGCACCCAAAAAAAAAAAACGCACATGACATCATTCACTCCAGCCAAATAGTGCAGTTTAATGCTCATCACGCAACGAAATTGACATGTGCAGCGAACCCTTTTCTTAGCCATTCCTCCCCAGTGATCGAACGTTGTCTTTCACCCTATCGATCACTTTGCATACCGTGGTATACTCGCGGGTCGGCCTTCACATCGCGACGGGATGGCCCTTTCGCGACGAGTTGTCAAAAAAGTACCCTCCATCAAGTACGAGCGAGTACGAGCTGCTCCACTTCCGATTGCGTCGCGTGCGGGCTCCACGAAGTGATCGCGAAGCTTATCGCCCTCGCGGCGATTCTTAATTCCGCCCGCCCGATATCATCGGCGTGATAAGAGGCTGTTGTGGTCACTTGAACTTGACTGGTGCGATGATAAAAAAAAAATCACCCCGACCCGTGGGAGGGGATTCTGGAGCCGCTATAAAACGATCTTTCGGGAACGTCCGGCGGCTCATTCGCTCACTGGAGCTAGGTGAAGCTAGTTCGGTTCGGGTTTGGACCATACCATGAAGGTATTGCTACTGTTTGCGCTGCTATCCGTGGCCATTTCGGTGAGTTGAGCTGCTCGGGAAGGGGAGCGGTCGGGGTGAAAGTGATCGGGTTCAGTGAGCCTTCTCCTCCTCTCGTCCTAGGCCACCGTAGCCGATCGGGATGAGACGCTGAGTCTGTTCACCCAGCTGAAGCGTGTGAAGAAGGGACGCACGATCGGCACACAGGATGACTTCGTGTCGGTCGTCCAGGCGGAGTTGCTGCTGGCGGAAGAAGAATACGTCCGTTCGTCCGTCGACGGTGAGTCGTCCATCCTGCGGGACCTCTCGAACGAGGCAGCCCAGGCCAGCGGGCCGAAGTGTGTTGACTTTATCCGTGAGAAGGCCGACATCATGATGAATCTGGCCGGCGTATCGTACGCGTCCTGTTTGCGCCGCGTCGACGATGCGGTGTACGAGAAGCTGGCGGACGCCACCGACGGTGCCGTTTCGCGCGAGCAGTACGATCAGGCGAACGTGCTGAATGCGTTCCGCGGGGAGAACATCTTCGTCGATCCGGTGCGCATCCGGAGCAAGCTGCAGGAGCGTCTGCGAGCGTCGTTCAAGCTGCCGGCGCTGAGCGCGGAATCCGTGCGGGACATCCGCGAGCAGCTCGGCGAGGTGAAAGCAGAGTTTGTCGAGTGCATGAAGCTGGCCCGGGCCGGATTGGAGATGGCACTGAATGCTACCGCCGAGCAGCTGAAGCTCGTGTGCGAGAGACACCAGCAATAGAAGATGCAGCACTTGTTTTACTTTATTGTAATATAATATTTAACTCAAATATGTGTTTACATGGGCCGCACTGAAAACTGTGAAGCGCTCCTTCCCGCTGGGTGTGAGCGAGCTGAATAATAAGTGATGACAAGGTGCTTTCCACCGGAAAGCCTGCTAATCTTTTCCCGCCTTATCGCAAACATATGTGATCACTTTTGTCTCACTTGAACCTCACTACGGAGCGAGCTACCGAGAAGCAAAAATGCATCATATTTTTATTGCACTTATTTTCCTTTATATCATCTTATTTCCTGTTAATCGTGTGTGTATTGCGTAGAAACACCATAAAGCACTTTTAATTATTTATCAGATGTTCTGTAAAGATGATTAAAATTATTGACCATCTTGCCGGTAAGAAATGTCTCATGCTTCCACTATAAAACTCTACCACCCGTGCAGTTTAGGTATTGGATAGTTAGCTGTAATTATCTCTGAAAGCTAAACACTCCCGGAAATCTCATAAATCCATATCACACGTGACAATAAAGCATTCAACCATAAGTTATAAACAACATGGTACATCTAGCGCTCACGCTTAGGTCGGTGCAAAACAAGAAGAAAAGGCAATATTTGCTCTATCTGGACAAGATAAAAGGTACAACTTCCGCTGCTGAAATTTTCGGAGCTACCTTATCCAAAATACGATGGATAGAGTGTCTCCTGTCAACATGATCACACGACACCGCAGCTTAGCAGACCACCCTGCAGAAGGTAAATTAATCCGTTCAAGGAAGTGTGCCTCGTGTGTTTTTGTTTTTTTGGCTCGTCTCAAACAACAGATAGAACCACATCTGTTGCCGTTTTCTTAAATATGTAATCTCGTGCAAACATTCCGTTTCCATACCACACGGTGTATAAAAGATCCCACCGTGGGTGGTTGGTAATCCAGTTTTTGTTGGACCAGTTTGAGCATCCGAATCCAAAAACGCTCACCATGAGAAGCATCATCGTGCTGCTGGCCGTTGCCGGGATCGCGTCCGCTGGCCGTCCGGACACGGAGAACGTTATCGCGACATTCAAGCGAATCGCCCCGCTCTACCAGGCCGCGATGAACGAAGCCCAGGGCCGTATCACTGCCCTCAAGACCAATGTCACCAGCCAGCTAGTGGACTTCCATCTGAACATCATCCGCAACAAGGAGGAGTACGTGCAGCAGGTGATCGTGCGCGAAGACTACATCCTGGAGCAGGTCGGCTCGCAGCGATCGGCCGATCCGGTGTGTCTCGGGTTCGTGCGCACCAGCAGCGAGATGAACGTCAATCTGGCCGGTGTTTCGTTCACCAACTGCATTAATGCGGCCGACGAGCGCGTCAACACGAAGGTCGCGGAATACTACGGCACGGTCGACAATCTCGAGCAGCAGCTGAAGCAGCTCCGGCTCCTGGACGTATTCCGTGGCCACAACGTGTTCCACAGCCCTCTGCCCATCATTGCGAAGCTGAACGCTAAGCTGGCGCTGCTGCAGAACTCCAACGCCACCGTATCGGCGGACGATTCGACCCGACTAGCTAACAACGTGTACCAGGACCTGTACACGATCGCCTACGACTACAACACCTGCATGAGCAACGCGTACGGGCTGCTGGCCCAAGGATTGAACATGTGCGAGATGCAGATGGAGCTGATCTGTGGCGCGGTTCTACCGTGCGCTGTTGGAGCAGGTCCTTGCTCTAGTAATATTACTGAAAACTCTCAAGACGATACATCCAGACCGTCTTAGAATGGGAGCGTAAAATTGAAGCAAATAAAAGCTACCTCAAGCTGAAGTAAATTAAGTACAAATTTCAATAGTTTCTTGAGCTGTGTACATAATTAGAAAAATCGCTATCTCTCACAAAGTTCCATGATGCCGTTTGGTTACAGATTTGTTTAAAATAATGTAAGAATTTTATCTAGCCAAAAACGCACAAAGCACGGAAAAGGTATTAGCACAGCTGCTGTTCTGGACATTTATCCTTCAACACCTACTGCTCCTCCGCCTCAAAGAAAAAGAATGGACGTTGAAATCGTGTCTTTCGAAATGTTTCACCAAATAAATAATTTTCTAACTAATTTTTGAGATAATAATTTAAGTCGTTTAATTTAATTTGTTTAATTTGTGTCGACCACCATTTTTTAATATGATATTTAAATTATACTGCTCTATCACAGAAAACACCGTTCTAATAAATGGGCACAATGATGATAGCGTAAATAGTTGCGATAAAAAACTTATTACAAGTCGTTTGAAACGTTTTTCAAGAATTAGTTTTGCTTTGCTGTTCAGCACACCTATTAATATGTGAAGGAAAAAAAAAGATACCGGAAGCAAACATCGTCAAATTGTCTCGCAACTCGACAACGATAGCATCGCTTCGGTCAATGTTGACACGATCATCTTAATCCGCACATCCGTCGGGCGAGATAAATCCTTCTTTTCGCACGTCCGGTGTGACATCCGAATCTTATCTGCTCAGAGCCGTTCTGTTGGAGAAGAGTTAACAAGCGTACATGTTTGTCCTCAGCAGCGTTAGTAGCGCGCGTTTTAGTATTTAAGCCGCGTCGGTAGCCATTCGAAGACGATTCGGTTGGGAAGACGCGAGTGGCTGTGGTTGTGAAAATGAAGAGTCTAATTTTGGTAGCACTTGTGGCACTAGCGATCGGAAGCGCTAATGGAGCACGTCCCGGTGCGTTCGAGGTGATCGACACCTTCAAGAACATTGTGCCTAAGTATCTGGACACGATAAAGGATAACGAGCAGGAGCTGGTAACACTGGAAGGCCGTGCATCGGACGCGATCGTTCAGTTCCACACCGACATCATGCTGGCGAAGGAAACATTCGTACTGTCCGTCACGAGCCAGGAGGACAAGCTGACGGAGCTGCTGCGGGCACAAAACGCAAACGTAACCGCGGGTAACTGCACGGACTTTATCGCGACTGCCACCAACGAAAACGTCAACCTGGTGGGTGTCGCATACACGACGTGCATTAATGCGGCCGACGAAGCGCTCAACACCACCGTGGCATCGTACTACGGTCGGTTCGGTGCTCTGGAGGAAGCGTTCGTTGACATGCGCCTGCTGGATGTGTTCCGAGGCGACAACGTGTTCTATACGCCCGACAAAATCGTGGCAAAGCTGCGCCAGAAGCTGGACCATTTAAATGCCCAAACAAACGGAACGTCCTCCACCGAGCTGGAGGAGGAAGTGGACGCGTTCGAGCAGGATCTGCAAGGCATCCGCGGCACGTACATCGGTTGCATGACCACGGCGGAAATCTCGTTCCGGGGGTATCTCGAGCTGGCCCGCTCGCAGCTGAGCCTTATCTGCGGTGGAGCTCTTGAGATTGCGGCGTAAACTAGGTGCACCGGAATCGAGGCGGAATGGACTATGTGTTTTTGAATAAAACGCTGTGCGTTTAACGATGACCTAAAACATTTTTGTTCCTAAGCACAAAAAAAACCCAGAACGCACCTGACTCACGGGAACATTGTTTGTGGTCGTTTCGTCCTAACCAAACAAGCGCCGAAACGCATGACACTGCGACCGGATGGGGCGTGTACTTTGAGAGCAAGGCCGTCGTTAAAAGCTCTTCATTCTGCTCCATTTCATGCATACACCCGTATTTGTATCTGGTACCCACATGCGCGTTATTTCACTTTACAGGACATTTCAAACTTAAAGCCTCACGTCGTCTCACGATGAGAAGCTTCAGCAGGAGCCCTCTCAGATCCTCCCGGATATAGCTAAATCACCCAAAGTAGCTCATAACTGCATTAGTTAGTGCGGCTTAAGAAATCACAATGTTATGTAATTCACACTTTCCTCAGCACAACTTTATAACACTTTGGATTGCATCACTGCGTCCCCTGGCCGAGTTTTGTGGATTCCGGCGCTTCCGCTTCGTTCTTTCAAATGCTTTTTTTCACTTCGTCCACTGGACACTGATAACATTTGATCTCTGGTAAAGGAAAAAGTTTTTTTTTATATCACCACCGAGACGAGGGATTTGATGGTTAACTACTCGAGCGGTTTTGCAGCTCCGGGATGGATCTCCGCCCGGATGGATATCCACAATCTGGATGTCCATTAACGGGCGCAGCGAAGTATCGTAAATTAAATTTTATTATTTCATTATTTTTTTTGTGTGTCGCCTTAGCCTCTCCCTCCGGCATTCTACACTTTCGTGCCGGGGTTTGAGGAGTCCAGCTGCTAGCAACCTGTTGTTAGGCGTTGGGGTTAGCAAACAGCTTCGTCCTTGCCGTGAAGGCGGGCTGATTCTGGTGGACCCGATGGACGATGAAGCTAGCTTCAGCCGTGTTCACCATGGTGGAACGTGTGTTTATAGATTCTGCGGTAAATCGTTCCGGTCGCCAGCGGCTTCCACAAGAGGCGAACGTTCATCGTCAATAAAGCATGTGACCACTCATGCAATCGTCGGCCACACCGGTCAACCTCAAGCTAATATGCCGTCCGCCTAGGGTACTTTCGGAACCTCCCCGTCCTCCGCCTCCTGTGGACGTTCTCCGTAAGCATAATCCGTTTCAATCACTGCAGAACTGATGACCCCAAAACCTTCGAATTCCCCGCAAACGATGCAGGGCGGGCAGGCGGGTCCAGTGCGCACCGTAATTGAGTTTACCAAACCGCGATGAAATTTTGGCTGATTTTAATTTCCACAATCCCAAACCATCCTCGGTAAAACAGCCGGGGCATAGTAGCGAATGGCGCAATTTCAATTTCTCCTGCCGGGAATAAATTGCTTCGTTTGCAAGCGAGTTGGATGAAATGGAGTTTGAGCAAGTTGTCAAACTAGTTTGGTGTAAGTTATTTTTGAAAATTCTTTTCGAAAACCGTAACAATTTAAGTGATGTTTTTCTGTTAAAAAATATTAAGAAATGCTCCAATATTTCTTAGTTATATTAATCACCATGAGATGGCGCCACTCAAAGATGGTAATACAGTTTAACACCATGGTTACTTTTTGTGGTTGTGGGTTTTGTGAGATAAGATTTCCTTCATTTGTCCCAAAATTAAATGGACTAATCTTCAAGCTTCTATTTTTCCGTCTGAACAATTTAATTTGATTAAAACAAGACTTATATTATTATACAGACATAACTTTGGCCCTATTGTCATCCTTAAAGCTGATGCACTAAGTATGATTGCTACTCGGAAAATCACCACTCACTGTACATCCGGCGGTTCCCATATGCTACTGTAGCATTTTCACGCAGCAACCCTGCCGTTCCGCCCAGCGACAGGCGACCGTCACCTTTCCGACGAGTAATGAAAGCGGAGTCAAAATGTCATACCTGCTCGTGGAGCAGACAACCATATTGGGTGGTAAAATGTGATACTGTCTTCCGCTGCTTCATCATGTGCCAAGCCGCCACACGTGGTCAAGTAGCAAATGGAGCTTAAACATGCGACAAAAAAGATATTCTATCGCGAAATACTGACTAACGAACGCTTCGTCACACGGTTGGGTTTTCTTCGGCAAACCTTCGAGCGCACGATGTAACAAGTGTCCTCTGTCAAACTAGCTACCGAACAAGTCAACGTTCCACACTGCATGAGAATGCAATTTAATGTAGCTTGCTGGGGATTGCTGCGAAACCGCTCTCTCGTTGTTGCAGAGGAATTTGTTATTTTCTTATCATCTGCCTCCATCGGCCCCGGTCCGTGGAATGTGTATAAGCCACCATCACACTTGGAGATTCACCTCATGCTAACAGCTCCAGCAGCGATAGTTTCGACTCATCGCCGTGCCTTTTGTGAGGGTAAACATTATTCCAGCATCACTTGGCTTTCCCTTTCAATAATTACATTATGGAAAATGATAATTTTGCTGCTGGCGGTGTGATCGCTTACCGTGCGCTTCTTTCGAGTCCGCCAGCACCGACGTCGGAACGGCACTGATGGTGGACACCGCAGCCAGCAACACCAGGATCGCCAATGTCGCTCGCCCGGTCGCCACGTTGGCTTTGGCGGTCGGTCGCATCAGTTCAAACGAAAAACCGGTAAAACCTTTGCACAGCACTTACACTTTTACGCTGCACCCTGCGAGTACGAGTATAACATGGGGGGGAAGGTAAGGGAATTAGTGAAACCGTCAGCGAAGCTATGTTGTACGGATACGGCGTAAATGATAAACCAACAATTGATGGCAGTGGGGAAAATTTAAAACAACTCAAATCATAACGAGTGCCGCGGGACGGAGGACAAAATCGTAGGGCAAAGCACACTGAAACCGCTCACATGTAAGGTTCACTTTATCCTTTTGCTTCACCCTTGAGATTAAACTGCTAACTGGTGCACTCTGCCCTAGCACAGACTGAGTCACACACGCACGCACGCACACCGTGCTTCGACGAGGGTTCGAAGTCAACTGGTGGAAAAACACCGTTCAACTGATTTTTCCCGGCACGTTTTCCTTTTGATATATACTTTTCCGGAGCCGCCACACACACGCGCGCACAAACACACACGCGCTCACCCTTACCCAATGGGATTGGAGGGATTGATAACGGCACAAGCTTTTGAGGATGGACGCTCGTTAAGGACACTTTTAGTCGAAAGCTTAACAGAGAGGGAAATCGTGCAGCTTTGGTTGAAAAAAGAGCTTTCGGTTTGCTCGTTCGAATTAAGCCAATTTGCAATTTAACATATGTTACGTTTTCGGCAATGCACCCACGGGTATATGAGGCATAGCATGTTTACGAACTACCAAGCGACAATCTTGAAAATTTTAAAATACTTTCGCATTTAAAGTATGTTCCTGTTCCTCTAAAGTTTCAAAGTTAAGAACTGATAATCGATGTTTTGTAGCATGAATATGAAACTATGATGACAAAAAATGATTAAAAAAAGCTTGTTTAACTCAGTTTGTTTCAAAACATTCTCATATTCAATTAATGTGCAATTCAACAACGTGCGTTTTAAAGCGCGATGACGCCAATTCCCATGAGAATGCTGATTAAACACGTAACTTAGCAGTTAATCAGCACCTTGTTTTTCTAGGTCGGGCTGACGTTGGGCAAACGTCATCTAGAAACGTCATCACTTCTTTGACAATTACAAACGCGAAAAGAGAAGTCAATTATTTGCAGTGCGTATATTTGGGGGCAAAAAACAATTGCTTTTTACAATTGTTTTACATTGCCGTAGCACATTTACCCGTGGTGCTGGGGTTGCATTTGTGGTTTGAACATTATTTGCGATGGTGATATCATTTCCACGTCTCACTAAGTGAGAGGAACCCATTCCGAAACAAGCTGTGTGAAGCGATATCGGATCAGCAACACACATTCTCTGTTGGTGTCGTGTGTGTCTGTGAAAGTTTGGTTGTTTGCTCAAGACCACAACCGCTGCTGGGCACTGCTGGCTGTTGCAACAACGCCACGCGATATGGAGGACGGCTTGTGGTAAGTGAAACACACGGTTACGGTACAGTGCACCCCCGTAGCGTTTGTCGCTTTGGGCCCGACCGGGGGCTGTGTGTACGCGTCTGATAAGGGGCTGATGATAAGGGTAGACAGGGTTGATTCACGTTTGCTGTCGTCACCAGGTTGATCGAGCTCGAGTCTGCGTTGCAAGATGACTGCACGGTAGACGACATTTACGCAATCTGCCACGGCAAGGCGCTGCCCGAGGCTCTGCGCCTGGACGTGTGGCAAGTGTGCCTGGGAGTGCGCAACAAAACGGACCAGCTGGCACAGTTCAACGAGATCTACGATTTACCCTTCCAGGCGCAGCTGCGCTCCGACTGCGAGGAGTTTGTCAGCAAGCTCGGTAACGAGGACGAGGACAAAGTGTCGGTCGTATGTGACCTCGAATCGATCCTGACGTTCTACTGCAAAAATCGCAACCTCACCTACGAGGCCAACAATGGGTGGGTGGAGCTGATGTTGCCGCTGCTCTCGCTGAAACTGATACGCTCCGACACGTACAACCTGTTCGAGGCGATACGTGATACATACATTCCAAAAGGCTGCGCCAAGAACGGCACCGTATTTAACGTGTTCCGGTTGCTGCTACTGTACCATGATCCGGAACTGTGCACCGTGCTGGACACGAAGCGCATCACGCCCGACTGCTACGCGATGGGCTGGTTCCAGACGCTGTTCGCTTCCACCTGCACGCTACCGGTCGTGCTGTCCATGTGGGACCTGTACTTCCAGCAGTCCGACCCGTTCCTGGTGTTCTTCCTCAGCCTGATCGTGCTGATCAACCAGCGCGATCAGATCCTCGCGATGAAAGGCTCCACGAAGGAGGAGCTGATCGCGTTTCTAGTCAACATGCCGTGCAACATCGAGGCGGACGATGTGCTCGATTTTTGTTCGCTTGCCCAGTATTACTCCGTAAAAACGCCAGCCTCGTTCAAGCGCGACCTGCTGCAGGTGCTGTTTGGTGTGCAGCGTGGTGGAGGCAGCAAATCGACACCACCGGACGCCAGTCCTTCGGTTGTCTCACAGGCCCTCTGCCTACCCGTGTCAGTCAACGAACTCATCGAGAATGCTTCGATACAGAACCCGCATCCGGAAGCGGTACGGTTCTTTCTGGTCGACTGCCGTCCGGCAGAGCAGTACAATTCCGGCCACCTGTCGACCGCCTTCCATCTCGACAGCAATCTGATGCTGCAGGAACCGGAAGCATTTCAAACGGCCGTGCAAGGTTTGCTGCGATCGCAGCGAAACGCCATCGATGCGAACTCGAATGCGGGCGGTGAGCATCTGTGCTTCCTGGGATCCGGCCGGCTGGAGGAGGATCAGTACACGCACATGGTGGTGGCCTCTTTCCTGCAGAAAAACACCAAATACGTTTCGCTGCTGACGGGCGGATACGAAGCGATCCACGAGTACTTTGGCGAGGGTATGGTCGACTGTTTGGAGGATCATGATCCGCTGAAGTGTTTGATGTGCAACAAGGACCAGCTGCGCTACGGAGGAAAGCAGCTGCCGCCGAGTGTGAATAACAACAACCACAAAACGCTCCCGAGTGGTGCCAACAGTGCGAGCAGCAGTGCAACGAACAGCCTCAAACGGGGCGGCCGGCACACGGCGAACAATAATGGTGCCGACAGTAATGGTGGGGTGGCCGGTGATCGCAAGTCTACCATCGATCTGTTCAGCAAACTGTCGCTAGCGATGAAAACGAAATCGGCCGAAGTGCGCGAAAAGCTTATCGATTACATTTCCAACCCGAACGCAACCGAATCGGGTGGAGGAGCGGGTGGTGGTGGTGCCGGTGGTGAAAAGCATGTGTCCCGCAACGATCGAAACGGGAAGCGTTACCGGAACGTTCCACCGGTGTTTAGTATCGGCGAGGATCACGATGAGGATGATGATCTAAACTCGGCCGCCAGCGAAACGTCTTCGTTGGCACGGAAAGCAAACTCGCAGCAGCAGGCACCACAGTCACCGGATGCCGCCGACGATGTGGTCCCGCTGCAGGCCTTCCTCAAGGGACCGGACGTGATACGGCACTTCAAGTGTCAGGAGGTGCACCTGAATGGGTACATGTACGATAGCTACCTGCTCGTGACGGCCACCCATATGATCGTGCTGCGTGAGCTGGAGACACGCCGCGACCGGGCCCGCATTATCGTGCGCCGGGCACTGCAGAGCATTGTGAAGATTACGGCCAAAAAGCGGCACCGGGATCTGATCACGTTCAAGTATGGCTATCCCGAGGAGGAGAACCTCGTGATCACCGATATGGACCGATTTCTGATTCCGAACGCGAGCGAGGTGACCGATCTGATCTCGCGCCATATCATCAAGCAGACGTGAAACGTCCGTCCGGCAATGTCCGGCATGTTTTCCATCCAGCCATCATCTCAACACTCCTTAGCAAAACAAGTCATTTAGCCGTTTTCGTTGTTACACTCGTTGGTTATTTTATTTTAATTGTTTTCTTGCGTCCTCCCGTTTTATAACTATTATTGATGCTTTAGTTTATATTCTTAACCCCCTTCCCGTTACGTGAAGAATAATCCAGCAGAGTAGCTTTTCGTAAATGGATGCACATGGATGAATGAAACGAAACATGTAATGTTTTCCCTGGTATGGGATATCGAAACGGTAGAATTTGAACTGCCTGATGTCCGGAAGATTTGCAGTGGTTCCCCCTTGTAGTGAGACATGCGATGGCCGCTAAAGGAGTAGAAATGGTAGAGCAAACCAGGCTTTATATGAAAAATAAAACTCAAACCAAAAGATTCCTTTTTCTCCCCGTGCGATCCGTAGCGAGCCAAATGGGTATTGTTACTTAAATTTTAAAACTAACGTTTCTTGTGTTATTATTTTTAGGTATCCGAACAGAACTAAAGCAGATACGGTTATTATTTCAAATTTTCCATGAATAGAAACCACAAATCAATGTTGAAGTCACTTGGAATGAGCAAACTTTGTAGAGAACCTAATTTTTCCGAAGCAAAACGTCAGCAAAACGCCACGAACCAACCCGGTCAGAACTGTCAATCGAGTGAAATGTCATAACAAAGGAAAAAAAAGCAAAACCCAGCTGGGTTTGGTGAAAAGTTTTGTTATTTTCCCCTTCTTGTTGGCTAGTGCTTTTTGGTGACAAATTTTCCATCGTGCACCGACAAAATTTTCGTCACCAAAACAGGCGATAAATCCGCCAAGTTTTCGTGTTCTGTTTTCTTTAAATCGGAAACAGCATCCCGACGGTTAAAATTCAAAATTATCGTACCGCTGAACCGTTGCGGGAAGGGTTTCTTCGGTGAAAGTGCCGTACACTCGCGTATGTGTGTGGAGCCTATAACCATACCATCGTCTGCATATTAAAGTGGAGCACCTATGCATCAAGGGACTCGCTGAACTATTTCGGTGCACCATCCTCACTATCGGATGCATCTGGGCAACGACGTCGGTGCATCTTGCAAGCAACACTCGACATACCGTGCTGGTGAAAAATCAATAAAATCATCCCACCTGCGCACCGGGACGCTTGGCAGGTAGCAAAAAAAGGGGCGTAAAAACAGCAAGCGACGGTGGCAAATTTGTTTCCATCCGTGAAGGTGATAATTCTGATAACAAACAGCAGAAGGCACGTTGAGCAAAAGCAACAACAAAAACCCTTCATCCTCCCCGGGAACAGCTGGACCAGGTGAGACACTTTTATCTTGTTGCTACGCTTAATTTTGCTTTGTTATTTTTCTGCACGATCCATTATCCGTTTTTTTTGCTTCTTTCGTTTCCATTTTCACCCACAAGGTGTTCACCGAAAAAAAGTGTATCTCAACAACAAACAGTCAGCTCCACCGCCTGCAACAACACCCGCGCGCTTCAGTAAAGGTGCGTTTTGGTCGTGGGTTCACAATTTCAGCGAAGCTTTTTAGCTGCGTCAGTCCTTTCGGGCACGGAAGAGGTAGAGTGTGCCGATTATTTGCCAACCAAGCAGGCTGTGCTGGCGAGACGGTGTTCATATTGTCGCAAACGAAACGGACGAGTGGAAGAAGAAAGCGAATATTGTGTGGGAAAGGAATTAATTTTCTTATAAACTAATTAACGATACACGTTTAGTAAACGGTGAGTACGCACGAGTACTGCCTGTGACGTCTGAAGCCAGACTTAAATGGCTTAATTTTAAGATTCTCGTAACGAGCTTCACGGAAGCGAAGCACCGAACCCATCCGGAAACGGTTCAATGGGGTTTATTTCTGTCCAGCTTTGTTCCCGTTTGAAAGAGATGCATGAAAACTTGCCCGATTAATGGTAATTTATGCGTTGGTAACTATTTTCGGAACAAAACGACTATCCATAGCCCATATGCCTTGGACAATCTGGACTATCTTGGTGTGCTGTATACCAGCCGGCACGTGTCGTCTGTACACTCCTAATCTTACCACCCTAAAGCTTCTTGAGAAAGCAACGAATGTTTGCGAATGATGAGGCGTCACTTTATGGTGATCACGTTTCTTTCCTCGCTATGCTAGCTTGTAGCTTCGCCTCCCATTCGCCGTTCACGATAAGCTCGAGTCTGGAACCACGCCAGCGGCTCGTGGATACGGGCGTCTAAGTCGGCTCGTAAACCGCTCAACGCTTTAAAAGAAGGATAAACGCTCTCATTAAGGCAACTGCTCGCGAGTTGTCAACCTGCTTTCGCTTGATTTGAATATAGTTCACCTTTGCTTGACACGCGTTGTTCGATGCCCCTCTGGACGGTCTGGCGTAATGATATGCGTGCGTGCTGGATACCCTTGGCGTTGGCCTCACACAAACCGGGAACTGGTGGGAATTTCTTTGCCGGCATAGTGTGCTTTGTTCGGCTACTTCCCGCTAGTGGAAGTTTTACAGCTAATTAACCGTCCTGAATAGTCATGATCCTGATCGCTTCCACGCGCTAATGCAATTGCTTTATTCTGTTGTTTTAGGTCAATCGGCGGGAAAAGGTGGAGTGGAAAGAACCCCGGCGGAACAGAAGAAGTTGGCGATTCAAATCACCTGCAATGAAGCCGTACGACAGTGGTAGCGGGTCCTTTCCGTCGCGCCATTTCGTCTCCGAATGGGAGGACAATGTGGTATTTGATGCGGACGATCCGGACTTCGGCGGTGCGGTGGCCGCAAACGCGTTGATGCGATCGGCGGCGGCTGCAGCGGTCGCCTCGAACCTTACGCGCTCGGTTACGACCTACTACGGCCTGAACTCGGCATCGGTCGTGTCGAACCTCAATCACCTCATGAAGGGTAAGTGGTACGAATATTGATGCGATTGATATCACGTAGCTCCAGTGCCAAGGAACTGAGCCATATCAATATTATGGGTGTAATTCGGGGAACGACGAAAGCGTTTGGTGCTAATTTTGTAACATCGATTACGGCACCTTGTTTACTTCCTGGCACTATTTTAGGCCACTAGCTGCTCTGGCGTACAACGCTGAATGTGTGAAACCTTGCATGTTTTCACGGATCACATATGTTTATCCGTTTTTTAGCAAATGCTTTATTCACCCATAATCACAATCGACTAGTGCATATCATTCTCACCCGCAGTCGATCGGGAAGACAAATATGTTGTCGTAAACAGGCGCTTCAAACTATTGTCCCTTCTTGCGATGACGTCCTTTCCCAGCACATTAATTGTCCACTGGCCCAGTTCCATGGCAAAACAAGCTTATTTTTGCACGCGGCGGAATCTCGCGTTCGACCGCGGCTGTCGGTGGCCAACGTCCTTCCTTGAACGTTCGGTAAGGTTTTCGCTCTTTCTTGTGCACCATTTCTTTCCATCGGCCGACTACGGGATCCGGCCACCGCTGTGCTCGCTGTTGATCCTACTCATTCTGCTTCCGTTCCTAATCGGGATCGTCAACAGAAATGAAGAACTTGTTTTTGAAGATTCCAAGCGTGGTTCAGCAAAAGAAAAAAGTAATAGTGTGCTAATAATCTGCTCTACAAACATGCGCACACTCGCATGTAAGTTTTCAGGTGAACTGTTGGTAGTGATCCTGTTTTTTTATGTATTAATTATGCTTGGTTATTAAATTAAAACCCTTCGCAATCAATCAATAAACAGCAATCTGGTATTGTTAGCGATTTTGTTGATTCGATAGAAATTAGTATTCAGTTTCGTTAGAGCAGCGCCATCTTTTGACAGGTGATGTTACTAACCCAAACTGTTCTAGTGCTTACGATTTCAATATTTTCAACGGATTTATTGTAAACTCTAAAACCATTTTCATCCCATTATTGTACCTTAAGTGAAACCCGTAAAATAGATTATTTTTTGCTTTCCTTTTTCAGTGGTCAATATTGCAAAAATCTTTCAATGGCTTGGCGATTGTAGGACTTTGTCAAGCAACGTTAAAGAAGTCTTGTACACAAACCGTTTTGTCCGAAGCAAAACGCTTGCAGCTCGTGTTCGAACCACTTTGCGACTGTTGTTTGTTTGCACTTCGGGTGCACCCGGGCCAGGGAAAGGGGAGGTAAGGAGAGTGGCATGATGCAAACATAATCTAATCGCCAGGACGAGCGGTTCGAGGCCACGCAGACTTTGGAGCGAGTGGTCTGGGCGGGCGCAAGGGTGAGATCACACGAGAGGGATGTTTGTTTGCGTACACCCAATCGCTCACCCCCATCAGCATGGGTGTTGTCCAGCGGTGCAATTGGCTCGGTAGTAACGGGCATTGGAACGAGCCTCCTTCCTGATTATATGGTGGTCACAGATTTCTTTTACTTTTTGCTCTCCTCTTTGATCCCAGCACTTGTTCCGACCGACGACGGGTGTTTGTGAGACGTGAATTTTTCGTACAGTAGAAGAGGTCAGGGAAGGTTTCGCGGCTCGTAAACAGCGGCTACCTCGTGGTCAGTCGAAGCAGCGTCGGGTTGCCTTGCGTGCGCACCACCCAGAACCAACCTCCCGCACGCTTCGTTCATCGTATATGGGTGAGAAAAATCGTCTCCACCCGCTCTCTGCTCGTAGACTCCGAGTACTCACAATAAAACTGTATTTCCGCCGCTTTGCCCATGCGATGACGTCTTTCATTGTAGGATCTGTTTACAAACCCGTACATAACCTACGCAAACCGTTTCTCCCCCATCTTCGCCTGCGAGTGCGCATCAAGCGTTCAATTTTCTCCTTCCGCCCTCGAGCATCAATCAGTCGTATCAATACGAACATATGGTAGATGAAAAAGGTGCCAGAAAGCGTCTTCAAGATAAGATTTTGATCACAATTTCAAACGGCAAGCGAGTGGCGTGATATGGCGAACGAATCAAGATGACGTATGATCATGTGCGTCCCGCGTATTTCCCTTCTTTCGGTTATTGAGTTACCGGTTTACATTCAACTATCTTCATTATCGCTTACCATGGCATTTTTATCGTCACACGATTATGTTCAATCCGAGGTAATCGAAGCGAATGCGTTCTGCACGTGCAAAACGATGCGTATTTTTCGCTTAAGAAAACAGCAGTCGGTACTACGCATCGTCGGATCGGGTTTTGTTTTCTTCAATGTTTTGCACTAAATAGAACAGCGCCGTAATCTGTTTATAACCCCGTTTTTCCCCATCTGCGCATCATTATGCGGATGCGGAAGAGTTTCAAAAACAATCGGCAAAAAATAAAAAAAAACGACAATGCAGTTTTAAAAACAGTTCTGCTGGGGACAGACCGAATTTCTCCGATGTTTGTCTCGTCGAATCGACACTGTTTTGAATCTGGACAACACAATGTTATTGTTATCATTTCTTTATCTCCTTGTGCCAGGTTTTTGTTGTTTGCTCGAGAAAATCCTTTTAATTTTTTTGTTAGACTTTTAGGAAATATTCCGTCAAAACAGAGTAATAAAGTGATCTTTGCATTTACTCGTACACTTATTCCAGCTGGTAAACATGAGCTAGGTTGAACACTTATTATCACCTAATATATTTATACTCAAAGCTTTGTTTTGTGACAGGAAAAGAAAAAAACCCTCAATATCTCGCCAATTCATCGAGACAAGAATGGCAAAGACAGTGGCGCCATCTGTTGATGGGAACAGTGACAACCAAACAATTATCGATGCTTTGCGATTTTGAAAAAAATCGTTTCATTTTTCGGTATTAACACATGTAGGACACGGAGTGATAAACCACAGTGGACAAATTTTCAAATCATTGTTATTACTCTAGTGAATGCTATTGTCATTACAGCTCAAATTGCCTGTACAATCAGTTGATTAGCAATCA
>JXXA01007344.1:0-10214 GCA_000956255.1 Anopheles punctulatus
AGAAAGAGAGAGAGAGAACGGGGGTGACAGAGGGATAAAGGGATCTTATGTGTTATTCAACAACGAGAGTAAAGGATTAAATAAAAATGCCGCCCGACGGGAATGCCATGTGCGTCCGGCGAGTGATTCCTAGCTTGCCCTACGTTGCCGACTGCCGAAGCAGTTGTTGGGTGTTTTTTAGGGGGAGGACGGGGGGAGGGGTGGTTTGGCGTGAACGTGAAAAACGTGCCACGAGTTGCTAAGTGGAGTGCCACACACTCTCTCTCTTACATGCACGCACACAAGAAGAGTAACGAACAAAAAAAAAAATCCGGTCAATTTCGGCGATGAGCATGACAACGGCAACAGCAGCAGTTACGCCGAGCGCGTACAAAGAAGTTCTAATCAAATTAGTAAAGTGACCAGCGTGATGGAGTCCGCCAACGGGTTCCACGGGTGTGGTTGCCGGAGGCTGTTTCGGTGATGGCGCTGCCAGGCTTTTTTCAGCTTGCTTAAACCATTTTAATTCCGCTCCCAACGTGTGTGTGTGTCTATGTGTGTGTGTATACCTTCATAGATTTCGGTGCATACTTCATGACATTGCCGACCAGTTAAAGTCACTCAATGGATACGTGAAATTAAATGGGAAATAGTCATTTTCGGTGCATGACTTTCATGGCTGGTTTTGTTTGAAATTGCGTAAAAAAGTAAAAATATTATTTTCTTGGGTTCTTAAAGATTATTGGACCATATGAAATGGAAAAAGATTAACATTCGCATAAACATTCAGATTTGAATTTGTGTGTTGCGTCATTGTTGACAGTGACGAAGACTGACAGATAAACGATAAGATAAGATGGACACCGGATTAGGATAGTGTACACGGAATAGAGCATTAAATTAATTCATGGTTCAGTTGTGTTTGTTCTGTTTTTCTTTGCAATTTGTATCTCATTTTCCAAGTAAAGTATCAAATAATCTTCTCCAAAGATTGAAACATATTTATCCTTAACCTCAGTAGGAGGTGTCAACTTAGGTCAATTCGAGCTTTACGTTTCTGATTATTAAACGGATATCGCTTCAGCCCAGTGCGTTTGTGTACTTTTATAATTATGCATATACTGTTGATATAATTTAACGGCAATTACTTATTAACTGCGCTTTTCAACATGCACACAATGCGCTTAATATGTTTTTGCGCAAAATAAATGATCATCAATTATGCTTTTGAATCAAACCTTCATGCGCATACACTTTCATGATTCGGACCCTTTGCTTCGTCATTTCTTCGATCGACTTTTACGCAGTGGGCACCTTACAATGGGTCATTTTGATGATGATTTACCGCGTCGTGCGCGTGGACCCAAAACGAGCTGGGAAAAGAATCGCACTGATTGCGGACCAGTCCGACGATCTGACCCAAGGCCGGGCTTGGTGGTGGTTGTGCTCACAATCGTCATCGATTCGTCGTGGCCCTGTTTCTCGCCCAGCCATTAATTGAAACTATTTCATTGTTAATTAGCGCCATCTCGATTCACGAAGGGAAATCACGCTCGGTCCGTGGCGCTGGTCCCGGCGTGCCCAAGCAACACTCTCACCGTCGCACATGTGGAGTGGGCAGGGTGCCTCGGCTCCGGTTCGTTGTACGTTTGAGGTTGAGCTGCTCGCTTCAATCGAATTGATTCACCACACCCATTAGCGCCGATGGAAAATGCGGAGGAGATTCTCCATCAGCACCTCCTAATCGCGTTCGCATCATTCTCACCCGGCATCGCTGGACCGCGGTTTGTTTATTTACCCATCGTGTGTCGCCGTGCGTTTTGTGTGCTTTGATTTTCATCGGCAGCTCGCGTGGTGCGCCGAACAACCCTGGCCCATGACATGCTGGCCTAAGCTTTCCGTTCCGGTGATCGATCCACGCGATCCTTTTGTGGACGAGTGTTTACAGATTTTTTTTTTGTTTTTGTTCTCAACAAACTGTTTGTTTAATCCGTGTGCTCGATTGCGATTGTCACAAGCAGACGATGATTCACGGCGAACCAGATGAATCAGCTGGCAGCAGCATCTGTTCAAAGTTTCTACCCCGCACGCCCATCGAGCAGAGGAAAAAACTATGAATAGAACAGCGCGGCAAAGATTCGAACCCCGTGCGGCAGACGTTTTACTCGACACGAACGCACCCGGCAACAGGAGACGCTTTTCCTGGAACCAGACATCCCCGTACGCGGATAACTTTTATCTAATCCCAACGCCCAACTCCCCAACCGAAAGACCTGAATCTGTCACACACACAACAGGAGACAACTTCGTAGAACTCGAGGCCGCAGCGAGCGGCACTTAAAAGCTGTCACGCTGGTTGAGTTGGCGCCTGGCGCCAAACGTGAGTTCCGATGAGTTCAGCATCGAAGCGTGTTGTCCCCGCGGCTCCCGGCGGTTTCATCTTCGCCGTGCGGAAAGTGATGCTTTGTTTTGACAGGCCCCCGAAACGGAAACCCACCCTCGCCCACTCCTCCTCCCCCAGAACAAACCCGGCTGGCCCGTGTGGAATTAGGAAACCTAAGCCCGACGTGCGTCGCCGCCACGGCCGCCGCCAGCGTTACGCGGTTTTTGCGACTTTGCGGGGGCAAACACCCAATGATGTCACGAACCGAGCACGGGCAAGCTTCGAGCTTGCGGTACGGTGCCGGGAAAAGAATTTTAAAATTAACAGCGACTCAAAGCGGCCTTCCTCCGGTGCCGCGCATCTCGGAACCGAATCGGCGAGACTCCTTTGCGTTTGTTATTGTTGTGTCTGGATTTGTTTATGGTCGTGATTTTTAATTCTCCTTGGGGGCCATGGAGCGACCGCGCCAAGGGTTTGGCACACCGTTTCGTTTCACTCCTGAGGGATGTTGTGGGCAGAGGAAAGTGGGAGCGGATGAAGTCCAACGATGACATTTCGCACAACTGGGGTAAGTTTTATTACGTACGATACGCAAAGACAGAATCTTAGATCCACAACGAAGGACAATCGTTCGAACTAGTGATGCAGCAAAAGTTGGATTGTCATTTGTGTCCTACGTGGGTTTTATCGTTGATTTTTTTCCAGCTTTACGCTTAACTAGGGTGGAATTGTGAGTGGGACGATGTTCCTAAGAAAAAGGATCTATTTCGAGCGAAAACTGCTGGAAAGGATATGCTCATCGCTCGTTTATCATTTCTTTTACTCACCATTACGGATCCAACGTAGCTATCGAATCTATTTGTAGGCATGTAAATTACGCTTGTTTGCTCGTGGATAGCTCAAAGCTGTACGTGTGCCTGATGAACCACCAAAAGGCTAATCAAGCGTGAAGCTCGCACAAAAGTGCCTCCTCACACGTGACGTCAGTTGCCAGTGAGGCGCTCGGATCGATTCCGCTGGGCAAACATCATCAAATCATCAGCGTTTTTTTTTGTTCTTTTTTCGGAAAACTTTTGCTGAAGTGGAGGAATTCCCGAATTCCCTTTTCCGCCTTGGTGGCGCTCGGTCGGAAGCAACGGGAGGAACTATACTCCCGACAGGAAATCCTATCCAGCCCGGGGGTGCTCAAATTACGGACTTTGTACGGAGCCGATCGCCCAGTTGTTGCAGGGGCCTGAGTGTGGAACTCCCCGCAGGTTTACCCGCACGCGCAACTAATTGTGCCATAGTGGACAAAACACGGGCACGTCGGACTGCAGCCCAGCTGACGGCGATTTGGGGCAAAGTAGAAGGTGGCGTAACATTGTTCCGGTGCTCAAATTACTGTTCGTATGGAAGAGTTTTTTTTGCTCCTCAGTTCGAGCTATTTATTAGGAAGCGAACCTGTTCGCAATCAGCTGACACGTGAAGTTCCTGCCACACCCAAACGCCACAGTCGCGACAGTTCCGCATAGTTCCGATTTCTTGTCGGCCACACTCTCCCCAGACGGGGACGTCTGGCTGATCGTCGCACTTTCGGGCGATTTACATCCGCAAATTCGATCCCACCGAAATGGTGGCAAATTACGCTGCCCGCTGCAAAATGTCACCCGATCCGCACCAGACGTGCCCGAAGCATAATTGCATCGCAGCAAACAGCTGGCGGCAGATTGTGCGGGTTCGGCCTGGCAACGCGTCCCGGCAACGATCGAGCGATGCAGTTGGATGACGGAAGGGGGTGAAAGGTTAATCGCTGCGCTGGTAACAACAAGCGAAAGTGAACCATATCAATGCTGATGGCAGGGACATTAAATCGCGAAATGAAGCAACAAACAAGGCCCGAGATGAATCGCTACGATGGGGAGTGGATCTGTTTTTTCCGAACACTAGAAGCCATCGATTACCGGAAATAACGAGCTGGAGCTGGTGCTGCTTCGGCGCGAAGTGGATGAGCGCAATGAAAAAGTTGAATGGTAAATAACGCTCATTAACCGGGATCGTGGTTTGTACGTAAATGCTGCTCATTGGCGTCCGCGTTCCCGCCCGTACGTGTGCCGTTGCGTCACAGCTGTCACAATCTCGAGCGTTCCGGCTGCCGCGTTTTTATTGCACGAAAAGTTCGCAAACCCTTCGGACGAAGCCGCCGATGAAGTTCGTGCCGCACGAGAGTGTGTTTGAATTTTTATAGCTTCATTGTTTCGACGACAGCGTTCGACTTTTGTCACCTGAGCCGGTAGCCCACCTCCACCCCCGGGTGGGAAACCGTGCCCCAAACCGATCGAACGATCGATCCGTGCCGGGTACGTGATCGGGCTGCTAATCCGGGAAGCCTATGCCTGTTACCGGGTGGATCGGTAGCTCCGGTGGTCCGGCGAGCTCCAGAAGCGTGATCGAGCAGAAACGGTTGCGATCAATTATCGTTTAACGGAGTCAAATGTTCGATCTGCCATCGAGCGGACATGTTGTTGATCCGTGGGCATCCAAGGGCACCCACGGGACGCGGTTGGCGCGCGGCCCCCTTATCATATCGCGGCCGTTTATGTCGCTGATTAATTGTCCGGCTCGGCACTCGGCATAAATCCGGATTAGCGCTTGTCAACAAGAATTCGCCCATCGACCGTTGGCGCTCCGATCGTTCGCTTATCAGCACGCTACTGCCGGCGGGAGAGAGCGAAGAAGGGCCTTTCTACTACCACCGGCTACTAAAAACATGATCGCCGCTTGTCTTGTGCGAGGAAGGAGGAATCGTGAATCGTATCGATCCGGCACATGACAGCTCGTTTCGCTTCCACCGCGGCACACACCGGGAAGTGTGGCTTTCGTCGATAATCGAGCAATAATTAAGACACCGGCGCGTCGGTAGGGATCATAAATTTTTCCACACCCAATGGCAATTATCGTTTTTCAACCCTCGCTCGCACCAGCAGAAACCGTTCGTTCGAATGCGTAATTTATGAACGCTCGATCTTCTCCCCCTCGCGATGGCTTATTAGCTACTAAACGAGCAGTAAACCATGATGGAGTGATACTTACTGGTGCAACATGCTTCATACGTCAAAAATCTAAGCATCGATAGGAGTTGGACCGGACCGCGAGAAAGATGCGTAACACGCGGCTTCGATCAGGTGGCCTTGATCTCGGTGCTCGCGTCCGTCTCGCTCGGATATCGGTACTAATTTAGTGCTGGCGCACCGGGTGGATGGGGTATGGTGGGGAGGAATCGGCGGTGGCAGACGAATCGTAAACAATCGGGCAGCGCGTTGGAGGGGAAGCCGTGAAGCGGCCGATGACGCCGCAGCGGCCGCCGATGACGACCACGACGCAGCCGGTCTCTGGTTTTTGCTTGATGCTCGAGCGGATAAGTTAGTAGCCCGATCGGGTGCAGAGAAAATAAATAACACTAATTGCGTTTGAAGTGAGACGACGACGCCGACTACGGGATGCCCCGAGATGGAACGTCCGACGCGTCTGGAACCGATCGACACGGCCGCTGGATCGATTTTTGGCATCGATTTGACAAGATGCAGTTTTGGGGAGAAAAGAGAATATTGCCACATTCAGCGAGGGAAGCACTAATAATCGATTTTGGTTGCGTCTCACAACGCTGGTGCTGACCCTTTACGTAACGCCTGCGACGTTTCACGTTCTCTGGCGGGTGCGCCGGGTTCTGACTGAGGAGATTGCCTGTTCAAGGAGATATCGCGGCGAACGGCGAGCGAAATGGTAAATTGATACAACCGCTTCGCCACTTCCTGGTGGCGGTCGGGGCAGACGAAGCGAAAAATTGTTCACTCGACGAACCGGCGCGAATCCGGGTCGCCCTAAACACGGTCGATTGATCAATTGGCCTGCGTGGATCGATCTGTGCTGCACTGGTGAATGATAAAACACTCTCGATCGAGCGCGAGCGCGCCTGCCCATGATCAAAGGCAGGTGCACTTGCACTGGGTTGTGCAATGGTCGGGCAGGAATGTGGTGGTGGAGGGGGGGGAGGAGGGTTTGGAGAGGGGGAAAGGGAAAGGACGTGATGGGAAAATGCAGGTGGTGCATGTCTCTCCTCGTCTTGCGTACCCAAAAGCGGTCGATCACTTTCGACTGTCCGATGTTTTGTTCGGCGTTTATTTACTCAATAAATTTTGCCTCCTCTCTCTCTCTCTCACACTCTCCCCCTGTGACTCTCTATCTTCCTTCTGTAGTGTGTGTGTCCACACTCGAGGGTAGGCCGAGCTCTATTGCGCTTTATAAAGTGTGATTATTTCCCTCGCTGGATGGAAAAGTCATTGGGTGAGCCTGCGGGAATTGCGTTTCTATGCGGTAAGACACCATTCGGTCGAGTTACGAATGCAACGCAGACGGCGCACCGACCGTTCCCGCCCTCAGCTGCTGCTGCTCGCACTACTTTATGGGATAATCCGTTCGCACGCGGTTTTTGCGGCCCCATGCGCCATCGCAGCTGGAGTTGAGCTTCCCGGGCGACCCGTACCGAACTCTCTAATGCACTACTAATTTAATGGTGTAAACAAGCAATTAGAAGTGATTTACAAAAGTTCCGCCAGCGGTTCGGCTGTTCCGCCCATCTCTCTCCCCCCCCCACCCCAACGAAAGCGTGCGGTCGTGCGTGTGGCGTGTAATGGGCGCTCCCGGGCCTTGTTTACACGTGAGAAAGTTGCCGTAACGCACCACGGTGCACGCAGCATGCAGGGCTACGGGCAAAGGGGAAGCATCACGTCCCGCTGGGCATCGCTGTAGTAATACGAAGAGCTCATTTTTTTTTTGCTTTTGGAATAGTAAACTCTCTGTACTGGATCTGGTGCTGCTGCTGCTGCTTGATAGTTTATGGAACATCGCACCCCGGCACTGCCCGAAAAGTGCAACGCGAAGCGTAAAATGTTTCGTGGAAAATCCGATGGAAATGCCCCGAATCAGTGTAGCTTGCGAAGTTGGAACCGGATGATTCGTGCACAGGATTTTCCGGTGCTCCGTTCGTTTCGGTGCGCTTTGTTTGGAGAAGCGTCGTGATTTAACATTATTGCAAATTAACTGTCACACCGATATGCATGCGCAATCAAAAGATAAGGAGGTGCATTTTATTGTATGCACGCTGGAATTTGGCAGCAGGGTGAGAGCGAACAGTCCGTGCAATAAAGTGGAAGCGTTGTACGTTTGCTTAGGGCCAGACTTATCTTTTTAATGGCTTTCTATGCAAAAAATATTAAAATACATAGCAATAATGGATTTAGAACATTTGGAGCGATAGTTTTTAATAACACGAGTAAGTTTGATTAATTCGAGAACTAATATCAGTCGCGTCCTTCATAAAATGATTGTTTTTTTTTGGCTAAATCATGTCAGGACTTAAATTTTACTATCTTTTTAAGCTTTTGATTTATTCACTAAAAATGACTAATCATGTCGGTGTGGTGTGTATTGTTTTGTGTGCATAGGTTAATATCTGAAGAAACGCCATTAGAGAGGGCTAGTAATAGTCATCTATTTCTATTTCAATGTATCCTTTCGTGAAGTTCCTTGTAGAGATTCCAAATGCAGTTTGCTTCTCCCAAGCCTGGACTGGAAGAGTCTACTCCAACTCGACAGTATCATTGCGAGCAAGCGATCGTACAACTTGCAGCATCTGTGATATTACACACGCACACACACACACAGACACACAACAAACACCTACGAACACCCACTCACAACAGCAGCACATTAGATAATTTCCATCTATCTAAACATTTACATTATGCAGATGGGTAAACGGGCGAAAATTTAATTCGCGTGCTCGCAAGCTCCTCGCTCCTCGCTCTCCTGTATCCGAGCCCACTGTTCGCGGTCCTAGCCGTGGCGAGTAAGCGCCCGTATTCAGCGCGATAATCGTCGGCCACCGACTGGCGAAGGTTTGCGGAGCAAGTAAAAGAAATCGCATTGCAGCTGGCTGGCTGTTCGCACGAGCATACATTGTATTCTCAATCAGGCGTTAATCTGATACGATTGCGCGCGGATGCTAGGTGGGAAAGGGGATGTAGATACTAAAATAAACAAGCCGCTAGGCAAATAGACGGACCTAATTCCTGGCCGCAGCCGCGGCAAAGGTCACGCTGCGGTTTGCAGCGTAACTAGGTAACGATCACGAACCACTTGACCTCGGACCGGTCAGCTAATGGCGGTTTTCGGGGTGATGAGCGGGTCGAGTGGTCTGATTGTAATGGGGCACCGATTTCGGCGGGGCCCTATCGTGTTACGAACTAATTACCACTCCTGCTCGATACACTTTGTTGCGAGCCCGGGTCCGGGGTGGATCTTTTTATCCACTGCTTGTCCTGGTGCTGTCGGTTGGTCCGTGGTATCCGTGTCCGCAGTTTGCGGTTTTGTCGGTGTGTATTCCAGTAGCCAACGTCCCTCAGGCCTGTCGAAGCGCTCGATCTCTGGACTAGCCGCTGGTTTTGCGGTTTGCAACGAATGGCTTCGCGATCCGGTGCAATCGGATCTGGCCGGTCGGATGGTTCGGTAACTAATGGCGACAGACGGCACGGGAACAGCCTCTACCCGTGCCTCTGGAGCTGCTGGACCTGACGGGCTAATGGACGCTGGACGTCGAACTTTCAGTCGCAACTAATGCACCCGTAAAAGAAAAGCTATCCATCGACGGATGATATACCGTCTGGACCGTTTACCTCGCGACATAGATCCAGTTCTCGCATCGCCCAAGAAGCTGCCCGGGCGGTGGTGCGTTTTTTTTATGGCGCTCCATAAATAATGTAAAGATAGTGCACCACCAAAGTTCCCAGCCCGATGCGGTGGCTTTTCCAAAGGTTTGTATACTACGGCAGCCGGGCACGGCGTGCAACAATGTACCGCGTGTGGAATGTTGGCGGCCAGAGCGTAGTAATTTATGGTACGAGCAAATGCACGTCGAAAGCAATTTACGAGCGCTTCTTTTCGGTTACTGGTGTCTGTTGTTCTTAACTGTCTTTCGAAACTATTACGGGCCACGGATGACACATATAACGAGGATCGTCCAACGGGCGGAGAGGATCCCGACCGGAAGTGTACCGGACGGTTCATTGACCTGCCCGGGCGATAGGATCGTTTGTCAGGGCGAAAAGTTTCACCATTCATCTCTCGCGGGAGGCGAAAAGTTTCGCCGACCTATACACACTGGGTCGGACGTCTGCGAAGTTCGGGTGAAAGAAGCAGCTGTAGCTGCCAGGCTGCCAAATTTATCGTGAACGGTTTCGATTCCCAAACTCACCCATTAAGCCCGTTTATGACCGTCCGTATGGCAATGGCTGCAAAAAGTCGTCTGGACCGGAAGTTTCGACGGTTTTTTCTTTTTATTTCGCTACCGACATGTCGGGACATCATCGTTTGCAAAACGACGAAACACCTCGTGTGCACTGGTAGCTAACAAGCTAACCAGCTACAGCACCCCGTCGCAGTCGGTGCTACTCTTTCGGTACCTAATTAAGAGCAAGCAAACGAAACGACGGGCCGTGGTGCCGTGTTAGAATGCCGCCCTCCTGCTGCGCCCTGTTGCCCAGCCGGAGGAGATGTTGCAAATATCAGCGCGTGGAACGATCGCACACGCGTACAGCGTTCTAAACACATGCACCATCCACTGGGACACGGGGGTTGCTCGGGGAAACAACACGTTTCGTGGAAAGCAGCTCCCGCGAGCGTTTCGAGGTTCTTCAAATAAACATTGACCTTCTTCTCCGTGGCGTGGCAGCTGGGACTCGAGCGCATCGCGTCAAAACCCGTCAAACACAGTGATGTACTGCAAGGGGATTAAAAATCCCGCTGGATTTGTGGA
>JXXA01007346.1:0-11654 GCA_000956255.1 Anopheles punctulatus
GGTTTGCCTACGGGTGTGTGTTATTCGCATGGGTACCGAGAGCCTTAAGGCAAAAAATCATATTTTTTAGAAAACACCAGGCGTCTCCATTAATAAAACAATCTTCAAAGGAATCGCCCACACACACGTGTATTTAGTTTGATTTTAATTGAAACAATATTAGAACATTAGGAATAGCTGCACAATGTTGGCGAATTATTGAATTGATTTGATATAAACTTCATCGTTTATTACTATTTTCACTTTCAATTGTATTGTGGAAAGATGCTGATTTGCTTCGAAGAATTCCTTTTCATATTCAATTAAAAATTAACGTACCCAATTTTTCGTTTGTAAATGACTTTGAAAGCTTGCTTTCGAAGCGTGTGTCACAACATGTTATGTTATACGTAGTATGTTTTAAAATTAGTGCAGTATTAAATACACAACATATATATAAATTTATATGATGATATCAATACACCCATATGAATCCCTTTCCATACAAATTCTATGAAACTTCCAAAAGTTTACCGTTTGCTGGCAAAAACCAAAAATTGAATCATAATTATGGTGTTCCTCTTTTTCACACCTCTGTGCTACGTTAGTTACGACACAGTACGCGTAATGATCGAAAATGATACGCTCGTTGATGGGTACGGGCGATAAGCGGGACGATGTACGTCAACGGTACGGGTGATCTCGCCCATCGACCGTACGACCATGCGGGATGCCATTCGTTTCATTTTCCCCGCAGTCGCAATGCGAAAACCACAGGACTAATGATTCCATCGACACTTTACGCCTACACTGCCAGCAAGGCGGGTCAGATGCTGACCTCGGTGGAATTCTGCAACGTCCAACGACCGTAAACGGAGCGAAATAACGACGACGATGGTACGTGGGTACGCACGGTCGATCGTGGAAAAACGGGCCGGCAAAACGGCGGTGCGTACTGCGATGATGATACTCATTTTGCCACCGACATACAAAAAGATCGCTTATGAAAGCACGAAATTATGTGTGCATATTTTCCATCACTTTTCCCACGGACTTTTCCACTGGAACCGATGGTTTAGCCGGATGGGATGGGATTTCCACGCTGGTATCGAGAGCGACGGGATTCCTTTGTTGTCCGAGTGCTTTGGTGAAAACGGTGAAACCGGATTCGCTGTTTGTTCCGAGAAGCTGCGAGGTTTGGCCAGTGGGAAGTGTGGATGTCTTTTTGATCGGTTTCCTCGCTCTGGGCGATTGGGCGACCCGAACTTTCGTTCGCTTCCAGTTTCGCTTCCGGATGTAGGAATAATGATGTATTATTTCGAATATGTTGATGGCAAATTTCATATAAATCATCTCACCCGCCTGCCCGAACGCCAATACAGAGCAGCGATTCAGCTTATAGATGCAAATTTGCTAGGGATACCAAAAGGTGTGAATGGGCTGTGTGCAGTGGCTGTTTGTGTGAGTGTGTGTGTGTGCCTTTGACGCAGGCATGTGAGACATTCTTCTTATTTGACAGTGGTGCGTTCGTAGGTTGTGATTCATGCGAGAACAATGGCAAAATCTACCGTACAGTGAAGGCGCATTGGGAAATGGAGAATTGAATCAGTTTGGCGTAAGAATGCTTCTGTAGGTGTGAAATCAATATTCGATACCGAGTAATAGTGGCAGTCGATGGTGCAGGCGAAAATCCATTCAAATTTTCAGCTATAAGTAATAATTCGTCGCATTTGTTCTTCCATTTTAAACTATTTTATTCGCTTAGAAAACACATGTATATTGAAAAACTTAGACCGTAGAAAAACTTATGCGACGTACAAACATACATTCACTACCACATCTGTCCCATTTCAGGAGCGCGATACAATGGTCGAAGGCAAACGCGAACGCCAGGCATCTACAGCGTGTCAATCGCAGGGACAGCAACAACCGGATGTAACCACCAGGAAGTTACGGTTCCGTTTTATGACCGGTTGTGCCAAAACAAAGCCGCGAACAAGAGCGAACACGGCCGCCATGCTGATCACGACAGCTGGCTATTTCTGTGCTGGGGCAGAAAGTGAAATATGATTAAATTTAGCTGTAAATTATTTGCAATTTATTGATTCATTCACCTACCACGACAATCGCGGTTTGCGGTGGGATTGGGTTGAATGAGCCACGAACTGGTTTTGCACCTTTTTGAAAAATTAATTTAAACTGTTAAATAAACGTGTTTGGTTCGAATAAACTGTTAACATTCAGTAAGAATTGAACAAATAAGAACAAATGAACACATTAGATTGTGGATGAGACATACGATTATATTTTTGAAAAATGTCCGAAAATTTGTTCGATGTACAACGTTTGTTGATTGAATTGATAAACTCAGCAGTTTAAGCAGTTTACTGAAATTAATATGATTGAAAACTTAACTCAGCTATTCATGGTCTTTGAGGTCTCGATATGAAGAGTTTCTTGTAATCTAACGAATGATTTAATGCTTAATATTGTTTAATATACGGTAATCAACTAAAACAAAAAAACATTCCGTTACTTTCTAATCGGTTATTATGAAAAATGATTAAGACGCAAGGATAAATGTTCAAATTTCACAGAAATTATTTTACGGTCTCTAGTATGACTTAAGATAATTCCTTAAGTTTGTTTCAACAGTCATAAGCAGATATTAAATATATTAACCATGTTTGCCAAATCAAGCATTGTGTTCTTTATGGTGAATGTTTTTATTTGTTCCTGTATAGCAAACGATTATGTTATGTTTCTTGTAATGTATTATGTTTCTTAAAATTACATAACTGTAACGAATTGAGATTGAACGAATACATGAGTTTAATTGTGGAATTTCTTACACTAAATGCTTTACAGTAATCATTTCTAAGAATATTTCCACTTGAATCTGATGACTCACCGTATATTTAGATTTTTTTGTTTGAGTGACATATTACCGTTGAGTTTTATGTAAGTGAGTTTTTCGCTCTAGCAGACAACTAGCGTGAAACTCCGGCAACCAAATCTACGGGGCTTGTCATGCAGTTTGGTTTGTCCACGAGACCCCGCGTCTCGGTTGCGTCTAGACAATTTGATTACTTATGTAGATTAGAGAAAGTGGAACGGACCGAACCATCGTAGCACGATTTGGATTTCGTTTAGGGTGAGGAATGAAAACCGATTGCATGGTTTTTCTTGCTTTGGGTTTCTTTTTTGTACTTTTCGAAGCAAATACGCTCACTTTATACACTGGTAGGCGCTTCTAAACTAGTTGGTCAGACGAACCAAAAGAGGTCGGTCTTATAGGCATGGTCTGGTGAACGTTGCGGGCTTGTGAACTTGACATCAGCCGCTGTGTATGTGTGCTGGTGGCTTGTGTCAGCTGTGTCATTTGAATTATCATTTTTTCTACTGTTAGCCATGGATTGTGGGCAGATCTTTGGCACGGTCAACAATTCATGGCTCAATTAAATTAGAATATTAATAGCGGATGAAGACGGCTCTTTCTCGTTTTGCTTCCGACAAAAAGTCGGTAAAGGTGGCGCCAACATTGGCATGGACAGGTTATTTATTTGCAAAAAATAAAAACCAACTTATGTACTGATTTCACGAACATTATGGCCATATGATGTTCAGATGCATACTGTTTAATTAAAATAAAATTCTCAGTTAAATTAATTTTGACACAAATCTGCGAACAAAATCTTTTGTTATTGATTAAATATTGAAGAGATAATTCATTTATAGCGTTACAAATATTTCTCTTGCCAAACTTTAAAGTTCTTCACGATCATTTCGCCTTCTCTACCAAACGTCCCTGGTTTCATCGTGTCAAGATTCAAAACTAGCTGGCGTAACTGGAATAATATGATAGAAAAGTCAGACCACTACATGGCGAGAAGAGTAGCCGCTAACCTGACGCAAGATCGCGACGGTGCGGGAAACGCGAGACACGCAAAGTTTTCTTTTCGTCAGTTTTCAGGTTTTGCGCTTTGCTCTGGCTGGGAACGGTTTTATTAAATTACAATGTAGCAAACTATTTTAATCAATTTTCCTACCTGTTGGCAACTGGTTTCGAGAGTGAAATACTCCCACAGGAGATTTTCCTCACACACGGACGTTCCTACGCCCGGGCCCCTTTTGCACGACACGGGCTCCAGCCATTTTGATGTTTCTTATCATCCGTGTAACATAGGAACTAGCGCTAGCAAGAACAGGATAAACTACGGGGAGATTGAACGAACTCTTGGCGTAGCCAAAGGAAGCAATGGGTAGTGTAAGTGGCTCACGGAGCTGGTGTGAAGATGGGATGATAGAAAAAGTGAAACTTATACCCCATATCGCCATATCGGTCGATGGGCAAAAGGGTAGCGATCGGATGCCTATGCAGCTAGAGCCAGATAATAGATACCGCAGAAAATATGGTTCCCTCGACCACACGAGTGGTGTGGGATGGCAAAGTTTCGCGCTGCTCACAGCTTATAACTCGCCGGATATTTCAATTAAACGATGAAATTCGTCGCTTCTTATACCACACTTTCTCACCCACTCACGCACGCAATGTAAAGCTGACGGTGTTGCTGATCGAAAAATAATCCACCCGCAACGCGAGTGTGGTGCAGCGTTATTTGAAACGAGCTTGGCTAACCGAAGACGTTTGAAGTGAGCGAGCAAACTTGCATCGTCTGTGTGCACACGCAGACGATGCAATGTTTGCGTACGAGCATCGGAAACAGTAAGGCGACAAATCAGCTGCGAAACGATGAAATAATGTGTGGTGGAAACGAGCTAGCGCGGGCCCGAGCGAGCATAAAATCTGGCCACGTCAACAGTCGACGATGGGTGACAGCTTAGCATGTTTAAGCTAGGATTTTGACAGAGAACGCAAAAGTGAATTTGTCACACCGATTACCCAAGAAAAGGGTTACGACCCGGCCCGATCCGGCTAGTTAGTGCCAGGCAAATGGCATCGAGAAGTCCTCTCGGTGCCCACGACAGTCGGACGACAGCCGACTGCCGGCTGACAGTCGTTTTTCTTTGCTCCGTAGGGGGATTACATTTTATGTATAATAAATGTATGCAGATTAGATGCGAGCGAGTGCAACGGATGGATGCGAGGCGGGGAAAGCCAATCCCCGGTCATGGGAGTGCAGGCGCGATAACGAGGTAAGCAGTCGTTACCTCGTTTCCTAGTGGCGGTTCTGCTGCTGCTAGCGGACAGTCTGTACTGAGATGGAAATGGCCTGGCTGGCAGGCTTTGTGATGGTGGCACAATGAAATAAAATAAAACGCTGATTGTAATAAGGCGTCGCTTGGGTACAGGCCAATCAATACTAATACGAATAGGGCGAAAGGGAGCAGTGCTACTGTCAGTGCTTGTGAATCCGAAGCTCACGAGCGTTATCGTACATTGTACATTAAATCACGTTCTTTGTTTAGAATCATGAACGATTATTTTAGTTTTCCGTTTGATGCTGTCAGTTCGATGAGAATAAGACTTTTAGAAATAGCAGGAGTAATATAAAGATTAACATTGTTTGCTTTGCAATAAGTGAAAGTATTTATAAAAATGTAAAATAAATGTAGTACATTATGAATAGTCCGCAAAATAAAGCCTTTCCTGAGGAAAATCTCGTGGTATAAACATGGAAATAACCGTACCAGTATTAAGTAGCTATTTCTAAAATTTAAAAATATTTCTAAATACTGTTGATTGATGTAAACGATATTAAGAACAAATCGCTCAAATAAAGTACTCAGCATGAGTTATGTTTGAGTTAAACAGAAATATATTTTTTACAATTGATGAAGCTATCTCATACGATTGTAAACTTCGTTTACTTTACTGTTACTGTTTACTACATTAAAATAAACTAAATATTAAATAAATGTTAAAATCCAAAGATTTTATTAATTATGTTAATAAGAATTCAAATGTAAATAAAAATGTTATATTTTTATTGAAAATTGTTCTGCCATCGATGGTATATAAAATGATGACATCAAAATTAAAATAAATTATACAAAATGAAACAATATGTACTTTGTTTGATTATATTTTATGTTTATTTCATGCAAGAGGATACATAGATAAGCAGATTTTAAGGACAAATCTTATGATAAATGAAAATATCTCTGATAACACGTATTAAGTGGAGAAAGATATTGAATTATACCCTAAAATACGTCCGAGGAAAACGTAAATTAATTTGAAAAGAAAACATCAAAGTTTACATATAATTTATCATCCCTAAATAATGAGTTGAATCATAAAACTTACTTATGGGAAATATGGAACCACTTGTTAAGTTATATGAATTAAAGGTTAATACATTGCTTTGAAAAAAAAAAAACAATCGTTCTGAAATCGTTATGAAAGGAGAAATAAGAGTTAATTCAGTAGTAAAAACTGTTTACATATACAAGTGCAATGTGTGTGTATAATTTATTACATTAGTAAACTTAAAGTACATGTGTCGAGATTTTTATTTCGGGAAACTTTGGGATCGTCTTTCATCGTAAAAGAAAATATTCCCTACTCTTACTTACTTATTACTTGCAATTTATGTAGTATTTATTTATAACTTACTCTTCCTTATAATATAACTTACTTGAAATATTACTTATTCTTTACTCACCACTGTTTTGTTGTTGAATAAAAAACTGTTTCACAAACTTTACGAGACCCATCAGGAAAACAGCAGTAATAAGGGTAACCAGAACGAACCCTTTACGTTTATCGTGGTGAAAGTCTGTGCTAGTGATCACATGATTTACGCAACTGCACTTTCCCGTCGATACCGTCGTTACCGTATAGTTTATCCACCGATGTAAAGAATAAGGAAGCCTCGATTCAATAATCTTGTGCACCTGCTTCGTATCCGTGACTGCTGGGGATTCCCGACTAAGCACGAGCAACCCGTAGGTGTCCACTGTCGTGGAGCAGCTGAGCAGCAGTACGCTTGTTTTCGTGAGCTGCAGAACATACACGACACGAAAATCTCGCACTTCCAGCTGGTGGTGTTTCCTGCCCGTGACGTATATTCCGCTGGGGCGCGTGAATATATCGAACGAATTGAACGTGGCGTGCGCTTCACGGCACACCAGCTCCATCAGAATCACGCCGAGGCGCGTTCGTAGGGTGTAGCTGTAGCAATTGCGATTCGTCACGATGTCCTGCGGCAAATGGTACAGTGTGCGGTACGGTAGGCTCGGTTGCTGGAACGCTAGTACATGCCAGATGTTGCTGTCAAGCTCTTCGATGATGTAGTTGAGGTCAGTATAAAATTTATCATTAAACTCGTGGTACAGACAGATGGAGCTGTAGCAACCACGGCAGCTGAGTATAAACGACACGAGGATCGACAGGTGAATGCGGACGATCATCGTTCAGAGGATACTGAATGCCGACTGGAACCGGGCCTGGCACCGGGATGATTGACGAGCATGTCAAGCTGAAGTAATTGTGTTTGCTCCGATGCTAATGTGGGTTCCAAAATATGCTGCCTAGTGTCTATTGTGCAATTGGAGTTCAAACAGCCCGATGAAATCGTTTTCATGTGGTTGATGATTCATTTGGTAGAGTTAGAAGTGTTTTGTCTATTATGTCATACATTATGTAAGCATTGCTTCTTTATTCAGACGTATTTATTAACATATGTTTGTGAAAGCGATTAACAAGCTTTCCAAAAGTCTGGGAATGTAAGTGTACATCAATGATATGTCATTAAAATGTAGACGACAGGGATAGATATCTTGAGCAGAGCCCTGATACCTGAAAAGCTGGAATTTTTCGAAACCGAAGGAGTGTACGAATTTGTACTTAAAAAATATCACGTTTTAGATATATTTAATCAGCCGCAACGTGTTTTCAACTATTGTTTTATCGAGGAGGAAATTGGTCAAAGCGATTTATTTATTTTTGTACATTTTTTTTCAAAAAAAGTTTGATTTTATTTAAGTGTTTCATCATCACTTTAAAAATGCATTTATCCATTTATCAGCACCAACAGATTGTATCTAATGTCTTCTTATTTGAAAGCTAGCATCTTGCACGGAGTGCGAAAAATATTAATCAGTTTTTATAAATACAAACCTTTATTATTAAATTTAATTAAACATTGAAATGGTTCAGTTAGTAGCTCCCAGTAATAATTTATAGTAAATAATACAGCAAAAATTTAAAATCGTTACAACCATCTTCGCACACGTCTCATGAACAAAACAGTTTAATACATTTTTGCTTCGCTGCCCACACTATCATTGCGAAGGCGTTTTTAATTTAACAATCATTACTTTTACACCTCAACCTTCTTACCATCGGTTTGCATTCTCCAGCGTGCGGCAACATTGCATTAAGGATTCTGGCGGTGGTGCGCACCGAAAGCAAAATAAAACCATTTTCAAGCTACGTGCAAAATTCATTGCAAATTTTCGATAAGCTTGGGCGAATTTTAATCAATTCATTCCGTGTGTTCCCGTACGCTGCGCCCGGGGCGCACACACTGCACACGGCACAGTCTTTGTGTTGCTCCGTGCTCAAAATTCCATTAACATCATCTGTTTCTAATCGTTTGCCGGGCACGATGACGGTGGAGAGGTTTTCGGTCCGCTTTTCTAAAGCTACGAGCACGTACCGATGGTGAAATTATTTTCCTATCAACGGCACGGAAGTCATGTCACATAGGGCAATGAAATTAATGCTGATTAATCCACTTGTACCGAATGATCGCTGATTGAATGCATATGTTGGATTTGTCGCGAGCAATGTATGGAAGTGTGTGTGTGTGTGTGTGTGTGTGTGTGTGTGTGTGCTTGTACCTCAAACCGTCCTCACGAGGCACAACTCATCACCCAAAAGCGCGGTGAGCAGCGTTCATGCGAGGCACATTGACGGTCGCGGTTCGGTTGCCTTGCAAGATGGTGATTTAATTACCCACCATTAATGGTTGACACACTTACACACACACGCACACAGGCACAAATCCCGGACTGACCGCATTGGCGTGGCGGTGGCATGGGTTAGCTCAGCAGTATCGTTCAATAATCACTCGATCTTGATATAACCTCTCCCGCGGGGATTGCTCGTACGCGTAACGATGGACGTATGCTGTGCCGCTTTGCGTGCCGCATTTGCTCATTGCGAAGCATCTTGTTGACCATGGCAACGCACATGCAGCCGGTTCGGCGCGCTCGGATCTCAAAGATATATTTGCATAATTGTCAAATAATGTATCTTCATAAATCCATGACACCCACAGGACGAGCGCAACCGTGCAATCTTGCTTGCACGTCGTACAGCGAAACAACTGTCGTACCATACCGAAACCCCCGGCTGGGACTGGCAAGTGCAAATGAGAAAAATAAATAGTTTTAATGGATTCCGCCCCCGCTTCACGGTTGCCACGGCTGCCGACCGGCGGGGACTAGCAGCAGGCAGTAGCAGCAGCAGCAGTAGCAGCAGCAGCAGCAGAAACAGCAACAATTGGCCGTACAACTCCGGCATAATGATGCAAACCGGCAGCCCACTATCCGTGCCGGATCCTTCCGGGCGAACAACAGGAAACAAACGTAACAAACTGTGACGACAACTTTGTTTTATCTCACAGCGAACAAACAACGATTTTCCGGTAGAAATGGTTGCGGCGCTTGGTCCACAAAAATTTGGACCAGCGCAGCAGCGCTCTAATATAGGTACTGTCCCAAAAATTCACACTCGACAACGTCGTTTCCGGTTTGGTACCGGTTTGTTAATAGGTATTTATTTACTGGTACCAGCACCTCACCCGACTCCCGGCACGCTGGCGCTATCCACCGATTTCCTCCATTCCGGAGGCGTTCCATTATCTACGGTGCTGCAGTTTTGCGGTGCGGTTTGCGTGTGAGCCATGTGATTCGTTTCGCACTTAGACAACCGGGCACCGGGCGCCTCCATTACTGCTATCGGGAAGCTAGCGTGATACAGTGTTGCGTGGTGTGGTGTGGTATGGTGTGGGTGTGTTTGCGCTCGCAATGTGCGCTTCCAGTGGCGTGGGCAATATGTTTCGAACTTCATTTACCGTGCACCAAAGATGCCCTGCAGCACGAACAGCGGGGCTGCGAACAGGTGCGATGGTTCTTGATGGGAAATATTTTAACGAACTATTGTCATTGTGTGTGTGTGTGTGTGTGTGTGTGTGTGTGTGTGGGATTGTATTTTCGGGAGTTGCGGCACGAATTACTGGAATCCTGGAATTTGGACAGTTGATTTAAGCACATGTTTTGTACGCGTTTTTTCAAAAGGTTTTTGATGTTTGTTTCACATAATAAGTCTGCTCTGATACACTTGTTTATAGACAAATAGAAACAACTAAGAACACCTAACTACCAACAAAATTTGAATGGAATATTATTTATTTCCTATGTTTATACATATAAGACCCATCTGTGATTTGGAAGCAACTGGTGTAAATTCCCAATAATATGGGTGTTATTTGGCACTTGCAGTAATTGGAAAATAAATTTATTATCTAAACAATAGAGATTTAAATTAAAAACGCAATTCGTCAGACTGATGTTACGTTTTTATACATCACAATTGACGTTGTTACTGCGAGATTAGGGAAAAATTGAACGAATGTATCTATGAATTATCAAGCTTTCTGGGTTGGAAGATCCAGAAATATCCTCAACAGAATTAGGTTCCAATAGCTACTTTTTTAACATTTACATTACTACAACGTAAAGTCGTACAGATACAAAGATGAGTGATATTAAAGTTGTTTGTAAAAAATCATATGTTTACTTTTTAAGGTAATGTTTTTAATGCAACCGTCATCAATCCTTAGCGTTTTTGGTGGCATCTAAATGTGCAATATAATATTTAAAAAAAATTTGGTTCAGTGCATCTGGATTTGCAGGGACAAGATCCTTCAAGATCGTTTCTCATGCTGGGAAAGAGGTAAAAAAGAGGTTTACACCTATTAACGATGGTGTGTACCTGGCACCATTTCCGCCAAAAGTGTTTGCGACGGTTGTGAAATATCTTTCCGCGCGCACTGTTTGCTTTTGAAGAGGCGAGTGCTTAGCCGGACAGGTAAAACGGGTTGGGCCGACGGACTGGTGCCAATGCGGTGCACCGCGACAGACGTCTAACAAACGAAGAAAGTGGTTGTGGTATGCTCTTATAAAATTATAAATGACTGATGGGGTCCACGGTGGCATAGCACTCGCACCCATTCATTGTTTGCCGTGATGATGGGAATGCCCTGGAAGTGGATCTGGTCTGGTTTTATTGCATTTTTTCGGCACTCGCAGTTGCATGCGGTATGTGCAAAGTGCAGTGTTTCAGTGGCCACCGTTTTTCAGTCGTTTCAATTAAACCGGGCAGCCTGAAGCTCTCGGCTCGCTGGTGTGTGGTGAAGTAGGGTTTTTTTGCCCTGTTTTGTTTTAACATTTTTCTCCACTGTCAAAGCTAGACTTGTGTTTCGCTGACGTTTTGCCTCAGTCTTTAATGAGGGGACATTATTGCGTGCCACTGTGCACTGTACGGTCCACACAAGACAAGAGCTGAAGGTGCAACGGAAGATGAATGTGCCTAGTCGTTTGAAAAGCTGACAACCTGTGTGAGATAGATGATGAGGCTGGTGACAGTTTAGTCTAGAGGGTTTAACTAGCAAACGCAATAGAAATCGCACAACATGCAA